>JBBIGA010159942.1:0-17545 GCA_037576975.1 Alestes dentex | reverse complement strand
GCTCAGCTTCCCTGGAAGTGACGATTTTGGTGCATTTATCCAATCACTGTCCAGCTTTTCTGCAGTGAAACACGCCCTTCTGTGAGTGTCCATAGAGCTCCAGTGAAGCTGCGCTTCAGGAGGTGTAATGCGCTGTGCTGCACGGAAATGTATGACAAGAAAATCGCGTCAAACATTCTACAATAAATACCTGATTCTGAACGAGCTAGTCATGAACTTGAACTCGATCTCAAAAATATAAATACGACATATTTGAGCATTTATTTTCTGACATATTAGAGGGAGCGGAGCTTCCCTTGTGGTCTTAGAGCAGCCGCCACTGGTGTGTGTATGCTTTTACCCATTTTTACCTTTCGCTTGATGTGTGTTTTATGTACTGGTGTGTGTTGTGTATTGATGTGCATGAGTGTACCGATGTGTGTTTTATGTATAGATATGTGTGTGTGTGTGTGTGTGTGTGCGCGTGTGTGTTTGGATGTACTGATGTGTGTTTTATGTACTGATGTGTGAATGTGCGTGTGTGTGTGTAGGCGGACAAGGGGAATGTCCGTGTGAAGCAGCTGAAGCGTCAGCTGGAGGAGAGTGAGGAGGAGTCTCAGAGGATCACTGCCGCCCGCAGGAAGCTCCAGAGGGAGTTGGACGAGGCCACGGAGGCGAACGATGCCATGTCCCGAGAGGTCAACTCCCTGAAGAGCAAACTCAGGTACTGCTCCACACTAATCTCTCTAACGACTATGGCTAATGGCTGGAAAGGAGAAAAACAGACAAACATTGAAGCTGCGCCCTGAAAGCTCGGCTGCAGCCCAAGCTTTTCAGCTTTTCCTGTTCAGACAAGACCCCAGAGAATTGTGAGTGATGGAAGAGCGTAAAGAACAATCTTGATTTGTTTCTGTGTTTGAGTGAAGGTTCTGATGTTGATGGTCCTCAGATGAAGCCCACCTGAACCAGGTCCAGCTTTCAGAACGCAGCTAAAATACACCAGCGGGCAACACATTCCCACAATGCACTGTGTGATCAGTCCAAGTTAATCATCAGGTTAAACCGAGTTTCCATCAGGCAGGAGGTCACAGAGCAGAGTCTTCTGTTCCTATTCAGCGTGGAATATCTAGAATATCCAGAATATACGGACTGTTTGGAATATTTGGAATATCCAGATTAATCAGAATATCTGAAATATCTGGAATCTTCGAAATAAGCAGAATATTCTGCAGTTGTTTCTAGCAGAGTGAAACGGTTCAAAAAGTTTTCATGAGGTTAACTATGTTCTTACCTTTTAGCTACAAGCTAATGCTAACTGATCACAGTATTTTATTACTATTATTAGCTTTAACATCAGCAGTGGCTTCACACCCCCAGAGTGGACCTTCACTCCAGCCGGGAACATTGCGGGTCAGTCTGGGTCACTGCGGGAACATTGCGGGTCAGTCGGGGTCATTTTGGGAACATTGCGGGTCAGTCGGGGTCACTCCGGGGCTCCAGGTCACTCTGGGTCAGTCTGAGTCAGTCCAGGTCAGTCTGGGTCACTCCGGGAACACTGCAGGTCAGTCTGGGACACTCCAGGTCAGAATGGGTCACTCTGGGTTCTTCCCGGTCAGTCTGGGTCAGTCTATATCACTATGGGTCACTCCGGGTCAGTCTGAGTCAGTCTAGGCCAGTCTGGATCACTTCGGCTCACTCCAGGTCAGTCTGGGTCACTAGGGGAACACTGCAAGTCACTCCGGGTTCCTCCTGGTTGGTCTGGGTCAGTCTATGTCACCCCGGGTCACTTTGGGTTGGTCTGGGTCAATCTGGGTCATTCTGTCAGTGGTCAGCCAGGGAACGTTTGGGGTTGCATGTAGATTTAGGTTTAGATTTTGGGTAAGGGAAAGATTTAGGTTTAAGTTTAGATTTAGGTTTAGAGTACACTCACTGAGCAGTGTGCAGGCCTGTGCAGGGTATGCAGGCCCTGAAGGTGTATTGTCTCCTCCAATCTGTCTTAATTCAGTCCTGTGGTGTTTTTATTTTGTCACCAGCACATGACCAGTTGGATCAACTGTGCTTTTATTATCAACTGTGCTTTTAATGACTTTAAAGTAATTTTGTACATGTTTAAAGTGTTGCATCAGATACAATCTATTACAAATATATTGAGTGCGTTGTGAAATCAGCTGTTTGTAACCTGTTTAAAAGTCAAAAAAAAAAAAAAAAGTGAGTTACTGGAGATGAGCTCTGGTGTTGCGCTGCTGTGTGAAGGTGGAAGAAAAACACTGTGTGTGTATATTTCAGAGGCAACCCTGAACCTGCACAGTGACCACGCAGGTACCTGTGGATTTAGCAGCTACAGACCTGATGTTTCTCTCATATCTTTATTTCTCCAGCTGCACCACATCTCATCCTGCCTTCACTTCCCTTCCTGAGTGAAATATGGTTTAATCAAAGTAGAACCTTCTCTGTACTGCAGCAACTCAACACACTATCGGTCATTAATACAGAACTAAACCCACCTGACCAAACACATGTTATTTTAAAATATGGAAAATACTAAAACATAGGAAAAAAGCCCATAGGAAAAAAAGTGTGTCCAGACTTTTAATTGGTGTTGTATGTACTGACACACGCATACACACACACACACACACACACACACACACACACCCTATGCGATTAAAGTAACTTTACAGTATAGTTCAGTGTGATTACAGGAACAGTACACTATGATTCAATGTAATTACAGTAACAGTACAGAAACAGTATAGTTCAGTGTGATTACAGTAACAGAACAACAGAACCGTATAGTTATTTGTGTTTACAGTACCCGTACACGATAGTTCAGTGTGATTATAGTAACAGCACAGTAACAGTACTCTATGGTCCAGTGTGATTACAGTCACAATAGAGTATCATTCAGTGTTATTACAGTAACAGTACATTATAGTTCAGTGTGATTACTGTAACAGTACAGTAAAAGTACTGTGTAGCTCAGTGTGTAGTTACAGTACAGTGCAGTTCTGTGGGATTACAGTAACAGTACAGTATAGGTCAACTGGATTACAGTAACAGTAATTCAGGGACCATATTTCCCTCTCTGTCTAACACATGGTTCATAAAGCTGAACCAACTCATTCAGTCTGAATCTTCAGAACTGAAATGAGATCATAACGCTGCCCTCAGCTCTTTTGACCAACAGTGTTTTATTCTTCTCTGAATGACTCACCTGTGGCTGTTTTCTGCTGGGACACACACACACACACATTCACACACACACTCTCACACACACGCACACACACATACTACACACACACATACAAATGTGTCGTGAAGAGACGCAAGTGAAGCAGTTTGTGTCACAAGAAGGAAAACAGCCACAACAATCACCATTTTACCACATTTGTCAATCAAACCCTTGCAGATGGGAAGTTAATAATTAGTATTATTAAGCAGAGTGATGCTGAATATTGATTCCATAGTGCCATTCTTTACTCTCTGTAGTTCTTTCATTCTCATTTTGGGGAAATTAGTAAATAATAATGCCCTAAAGGTCAATAACTGAACAGTAGGATGAAGAGGTACTTTTAGGAGGGTTTCTGCATTTTAAGCTTAAAATTAGAGACAGCGTTTCTGGAAGTGGACATGTTTAGTAGAAATATTCAGGAGAAGCTGATGATGCTCTGATCTTCTGCAGGGTTTTGTTTGACTCACATTTTTCCTGTTCAAGCTTCGTTGCAGGTTCTTTAAACTCTTTTCTGAGCAGCCAAAGAGCTGCATTTGGACCACAAGATTTTCAGCTATTAATTCCCCTCTAAATCCTGAGGGATGAATAAGGATAAGCAGAGGCAGGAGAACTCCGCTCCTTTCACCTCCAGGTTACCTTAAAGAGCCCATATCTTGGACACCTCTACAAAATGTTTAGTCTGTCCAGTCCAAGCTGCACAAAAACCTGTTTGGAACGCATCATAAGTGTGTCGTCACAACCATGAACATTAACATAAGACTGTCTGAATAGCCTCCACTGGTTTTGGCCCACCATGTCCGAAGTGTAGCTCCACCAATTGAGGCTGCAGCAGTTTAGCCCTGTCAATTGAGTTCATTCAATAAAACTGTAAAATACAGCAAAAATGCAGTGAAATTGAAAGATATGGGCCCTTTAAATATGGAACTGTCCAGTGCCAGCATGTCACTGTTCTAACATTTTCTGTGCTCATTTTTTAGGCGAGGTAACGAGCCGTCCTTCAGCAGCACCCCCAGACGCTCAGGCGGTCGTAGGGTGGTGGACACCGCCGACGCTGCTGAGGACGACGCGGACATCCAGGGTGACTACAACGGCACCAAAGCTGGAGAATGAACTCACCACTCCCACAAAAACATACCCCGGTTCACTCCTTAGACATGTGTGTATGACCGTCCCACCCCCGTGTGTATGATCCCAGTCCATTTCTAGTATCTGACGTCTGGACCCGACCGGACTGATAACGAGCTAACACACCAGTTTACTGCCCAAGTGATGCACGCGGTGTAAACAGTGAAGAGGTGTGTAGCACGTTTTCAGTCCAGTCGTGTCGGGATGTCATGGACCACCCAAACCCCTTTCATGCAGTGAAGCTCCTCTATTTCTCCGAAAACTCATTTTCTTCTCCTTAATTCCTTTTTTTGTTCTTCGAAAGAGCTATAGATCAATTAACAATGCACGAGTCAGGTAAACTAATCTTAGAGCACTTTATGATCAATTTAATCTATGCAAAGTTCTGGTGGGGCGCCGGGTGAAGGCACGTTTAGGATCAGGGCTTTAAAAAAATAGCTTTACAATTGGATTTTTAATTAGTTAGATTTGATTCCCTCCACACATCACTGAAATGTACTCCAGGTTTTTAACATTAGGACTTTTTTTCACTTTTATCTATTCCTTTGTGAAAGCACTTGCACATTGAAATAAAGTGTGAAATAAATTGTGAGTATGTGATGTAGTTTGTCCCTAGATGGTGCCATTTTATTTTTTACTGATCCACTCCTGTTTAAGGACATCTGCACAAACCCTCCAGTTCTCTACAGAAGCTCCATGACAATAAATAAGCCCTTATTTTTTTAAATAATACATTTTTTAAAAATAACCTATGAATAACTCTGTATAAATCATTTTAGAGAGGCTTTAAAGAGCCACATATGGCAGGTTCTCCACCATGGTCAAGCTGAATTATAAACTGACCTTTTTGACCTCTTTCTTATTAACCACAATCAAATATTATCATTTAAAAGACAAAATATCTGTTTTCCTATGATATTTCATCCAAACATAGTAATTCTTATCACACCTCTTAAACACCTTATGATTTTTTGATGATGTCACCAAGCACTAGCATATTATTAACAATTTGTATCATGTTTCACTCATTCCATCCACCACTCCCCCTCCAATCATTGGTCGGTTAGCTCAGAGACACCCTAAGAGACCACTCACAGTTACGTCACACACCTGAAACATTTTTAAGAGTGTTTGAGTGATTCCACGTCTGAAGTTCCATTCAGTCTAATTAACCCTTAGAACATTTCATTTTCATTTTCAAAGTTGAATCTCAGAGTACATGCATTTGAAGGAATGGGTGGGTGGAGTATAGATGAAGGAGCGAAAGGTGGATAGAGCAAAGATGAAGGAGTGAAGGCTGGTGGATTCAGTGCAACTTAGACACTTAAAAGAGTTCATTCCAGTTCTGTTCAATAACTGAAGACGTAACCCTGAGGATTCGACTGCAGCCACACGAAGAGCACCGTCCTGAAGGGTTCCGGCCCAGTGAGGTAAGGAGTACCACCCAAAGTTCCGCCCTAGTGAGGTGAGGAGTACAGCCACAGCGTTCTGCCCCAGTGAGGTGAGGGGTTCTGGTGACAGTTTAGAGCCCAACATGGAATCACTTGCAGACAGACCTACTACACCGCACTCAGGACAGGACATGACAGATCAGCTCAAACACAGTGTGACCACTTAACCCCCACACACAGGGCTGGATAGCGCCTCTGTTTTCTACCATTTTCACGTGTGGTAAACGTGCTGTGTAAGCATGGGATGGGTGGGGCATGGCCAGCAACAGCTTATTCGCATAAAAGTGACAGAGCCCTTAAACGGCTCACTTTGAAAGAGACTGAAACTGCCAAGAATAGAGCTGGTGAGATCTCTTTATGTGAGAGTGATTTTGTGCAAAGAACTTCATGAACATGTTTTGTATAGCCCATAGACCTCTTATAACTTGTTTAAAAAGAGGTATAATATGTCCACTTTAAAACAACAGAGTGGAGTCTGGGCAGTCTGGAGAGATAGGTACAAGTTCAGGTACAGGATCAAGTACAGGAACAGGCATAAGTACAGGTTCAGGTAGAGGTTCAATGGAGGTGTGGAACCACCAGAGGGGTCTCAGGGTTTGAGAGGTTAACGTTTGGCTGATATCAGTGCTCAGTGAGAAGCTGAAGATCGTAAGATGACGCTGCATTTCCTGAACTGGGTTTTCAGAAGGTTGTTCATCTGAGGGACATGGTATCTGCAGAGTGCTGTGGAGAAAGGAGATGAAAGGAGACAATCTGAATAAATGCAGAGTGTATACCTTTTTCTTTTTTTTTAATACACACTTTAAACCCCAACCAGACTCCTGTGAGTGACAGGTCTGCAGACGCTCTGCTCTAAAGAACTGTAGGGGCGGTTTTGTTTATCTGCACTGACAGAGGAAGTGGTTTCTGCAGCTTCTCAAACCTGAGTTTCTGCATCCGGCAGGAAACGCCACCGCTCTCACTGGAAACGTTAACCAACTGCCACCAAACATAATGTAGGTCACAACTCGATTCAAATGAGAAAAACATCTTCTGTGGAACATCAATTTCAGACAAACACCCTCCTTCAGACTGGAGCTGTCCATCTGTGTGTGTTCTCCTCTTCATTATTGCTCAGTTTCTGACCACAGAGATGTTATTCGGTGGTGGACCAACGCAGCTCCAACCTACACCCTAACACACACACTGCCATGTCATTGTCACTGCTTTGCAGAGAACATCCACTACCCATTTAAGGACATTTCTGGTCCAGTTGCACTGATGAATAAGGAACAGGAGGGTTATTAACTTGTGCGGGAGCACATGGTGTATCTGCAGGAAACCTCCTCCCTGCTTTTCATTTCATGCACTTGACTATTCTCAACCTGGCCTCTTCCTCTCACAACCTGTCAGACTTCCTGTGAACAAATAAAAAAAACCCACGCTGGTTCAGGCGCCCCCAGTGAGCATCACACTGCAGATCTGCACTGTTACACTCTGAACCTGGACTCTGAACTGGGCTTCGGTCAACAGGTCAGACATAAACGGGACTAATGTGACCGAGTGAGAGAAACTGAGAGCATCATCTCCATCAGTGTGGAGACGAAACCCAGAACCTTTACCCAGAGCTCTGTATGAAGACAAAACCCGGCGATCCCCTTATAGGAGGGGTCTAACACACAACAAGCTTGGATGAAATTTGAACGTGCCCCAGGAAGTGGTTATGAAGCAAAGCTGGAGCCCAGCATGAGCAAGAGGTGGTTAGAAAACTCTGGAAAGAAGGACTAACTGGACTGGACTGGACCAGACTTGCACCCCTGGAAAACTCTAAGGGTGCAGAATTACAGACCACATTTCACGAAGACCTCAAACACAAAAAAGCCAAAATGGGCATAAAAAAAGAGTCAGAAATCGAGCAAACGTCTCCACAACCTGAAGAGGAAGAAGTGTCTCAATCCTCTCAGAGGAACTGCCCAGCTGACAGTGCAGGAGAAACACCAGAAGATGGAAACAACCCTCTGAACACGTATAAGTGGCACACAGGGGCGAAGAGCGAGGCAGGGGGTCAGGGCACGTTGGAGAGGCTGGAGAAAGGAGCTGCAAACAAGTGGAGCAAAATGCAGAACTGGAGAAAAGCCCTGAGTGAAGACTCTGGAGAAAAGTCATCTTCCTCCACACCTAAAGCAGGAGAAAACCCTGCTAAGGCAGAGAAACCACCAAGCTCCAGGAAGAACCCATTCCGCAGGGCTTTATCTGAGCCACCTGGTGCCCTCCTGTCCTCTGTCCTCTCCCCATCCACCTCAGCATCTGGGACGTCCAGTGCAGAGGCTTCTGGAGACACAGCTCAGAAAGGAAAACTGCGAAAATACCTGCAACAGGTATCGCAGAAACTCAAACGGCAACGACTGCAGCGTAACAGCAGCCCCATCACAGAAAATGGTGAGAAACATCTGCAAATCTCTGGGGTCTATTAAAGAGGGTCGGGGTAAGAACAGTTTAGCGAGTAATATAATAAACAATTTCTGTGGTGGTTAAGAGCGGCCCCTATCGGGCACTTTTTTAGAGAAAAAAATATTTATGAGCAAGAAAGTAAACAAATTCGGCTGTTTCTTCAAATGTGAACATGAAGTGAAGAGGGATGTTCAGAACTGTGGCTGTAACTAAGAACCAGCCTCAGACTTTCTGAACAATAAACAAGATCATATCTCCTCCCTCACATCAAAGGGGTCCAAGCAACATGGTTACACAATGTTCAAACTAACATACACAACAAGCTGACCAATCAGGACACACAGGAGTTACACTACCGGTCAATTTATTTATTTTTTTTACCACTTATGCATTTATTTTAAACATTAAAAAGTTGTTGGGTGAACAACTATAAGAGAAAATATGTCAAATAAAACAAGTTTCCTTTATAAGATAGAAAGAATATGAAACAGTGCATGTTTGGCATCCTGTTAACTGGTTAAACATACTATAAATGTATTTGTTAGCAAAAAATATTGAGTTTTTTTATTCTGTGGAATAATCAAAACCACCAGTTCTCTGTTCTGGTGATATTTGTTCAATAAACCCAGCAGAACGTTCTGTGCCCTCCTTCCACACAGTTCCTCTCGATTAACTGATCTTTACAGCAGTGGCGTGGTTTAAAATGTGAGTTTGCTTTGGCAATGTAAAGCTTTTTAATCACAGATACTCTTCTTTACAGTTTAGTTTTAAATGAACAAAAATATTTAATGTTCTTTTTTTTAATCAAGTGAGTAAAATTATCAGATATCAGTGTGTGCCAAAGCTTTTGACTGATGACCCAGATTGATGTTCATGTTCTCGCCAGTAAAGTGAGGAATTTGGTTTGTTATGACAGTGATGGATTATAGAAATCTGATCTGATTAATGGCCTCGTCATTAAATTTAACCCTTGTTTAGTAGTGTTAATTTTTCTTTGATGTTTTGGGGTTTTCTTTCTAACAATTAGATGTTGTTTGTATGGAGACGTCGCCAACGGCTCCTGAAACAAGTCGACTCTCCTGGACCCCCCAACACGACATTGCAGTCTGGGACATCAACAACTGCCTCCTGCAGGATGGACAGATCATCATCCCTCGAGAGGAGGAGGTACAAACATACACAC
Source organism: Alestes dentex (assembly GCA_037576975.1). Classification (NCBI taxonomy): domain Eukaryota; kingdom Metazoa; phylum Chordata; class Actinopteri; order Characiformes; family Alestidae; genus Alestes; species Alestes dentex. The sequence goes on along the minus strand of JBBIGA010159942.1, from coordinate 8,145 downwards.
ACATATACTCACACAGACACACACATACTTTTAACATCACTAACTCCTCTCTCTACACTTCTTTTAGGCTCCAAGATGATGTTACTCTGTTTATATGTTATTGTGTATGCCAGTGTACTCTAGACCATGTTTCTAGATAATCACAAAAGTATGCCTGTTAGAGATCCTCATGGTGTTGAAGGAGCTGAATTCTGTTTTAACTCATGAAGCCCAGCTTGTTTTTGAGGTCTGTGATGTCAGTTGCGTGTGTGGCGTGTAAACCCTGGTGTGTTTCTGCTCCCGCAGCCGGTGCTGCGGATGAGGAACCGTGCGAGCAGCTGTCTGTCCAGCCTCAGCCTGCAGAACCTCAGCGAGAGCCACACCAACCTGGGTGAATGTCTCTTCCTTCACTTATGTCCAGTCATGATTAAAGAGTACTTTATCTTCTAAACCAAGCCACAAATAACCCACAGTATTTCAAATCCTGAGAGGGGCAGGGCCCTGCAGTGTCTCCGGCCTGGTTAGAGCCCTAAGCTGACCTGCCCCTGCCTTTAAAGTCAGAGATAAACGGACTGACTCTGATACTCTGTGGAGGAAATAGCTGACGTGATTCTGCAAACGTGTGGCCATCAAATTGTTTCCTCTAAATTCTGGGAGATCATATCATCACAGCTGGGTGTTCCAGACCCTCAGTCGAGTGCTGCGTGTTCTCCCTCACAGGACTGACTGGTTCTTAACCACGTTTATGAGCCTGATTTAGACACCGAGAACCAAAGGCTGATCCAGTTCTTCAAAGATGGGTTTCAGGAGGTGGATTGTTTGTGGCGGGGGCCTTGGTAAGCAAAGGTTTTTTATTCTGCGGATTAATCAAGTCCACCAGTTCTCCATCTGGTTTGAAAGGAGTCATTCTGGTGATATTTGTTCAATAAACCCAGCAGAACATTCTGTAACCTCCTTCCACACAGTTCCAATCGATGAACCAATCTTTACAGTCGTGACAGGGTTTAAAATGTGAGTTTGCTTTGGCTATTTAAAGCTTTGTAATTGCTGATACTCTTCTTTACAGTTTAGCTTTAAATGAGCTTTAAATTAACTTTCCCAGGTTCTAAACGATGCCGCAGCTGCAAAGGGCTGAAATGCTGTAGCTCTGCTACAAGATCAGACCACATCCTGTCTTTTTCTCGGTTTTGAGCAGATGCTGGTCTGATTTCAACACCACAGAAACGTCTGTCTTTACTCCATAACAAGAGTCTGATTATTATTAAGTTATTAAAAGAAACAGTAGTTTACCGTATAAGCAGTATACGATATAATATACAATACACCATACTGTACATACCACTAAAAAGTTTTACATACTATAGGTTTTTCCTACTTATCCATTTATTTCATAAACCGAAGATTTGTATTCTTGTTAAATTTTGGAAACTTGTAGGCTGAACGACTATAAATTAAGATAGCTCAACTAAAACAAGTTTCCTTCCTTTCTATTAACTGCTTGTGTAGTGATGCAGGGTCAAATTCTTTATTATCATTTAATTTTAAATGCACTAATTATGTAACTGTTTCATAATTCAATAGCTTGTTAAATATCTAATGCTTCTCTTGTGATCCACATCATAATTATATTATGTGATGTGGGCAGCTGGATGGCCTAGTGGTTAGGGACCCCTGCAATCAGGTTGTGGGTTCAAATCCCAACTGCTAGTGTCACCACTTGAGCAAGGTACCGTCCCCACACACTGCTCCCCCACACACTGCTCCCCGGACGCCCCTCATTGCCGACAGCCCCCTTCTTCACCTGGTGAATGGGTTAAGTGCAGAGAAAGAATTTCACTTTGTTCACACTGTGTGCTGTGGTGTGTTCACGCGTGACTATAAGGGTTAATAAATTAAATTATTAGCTTTTTGTAGGTCGGTAGTGATGAATAAAAAATGTGACTTTTCTGGCTAATAAAGGAACTCAAATGGTGAATATACAGTACATGCATTTGTTAGCAAAGAACATCAATTGTATTTTTAGCAAATATTAAGTGAGTAATGTGCAAATGTGGAAAACTGGTAGTGAATGTCCAAACTACAGACTGTAATCAGCGTTCTTGTTTGAATTTGAGTGTGTTGTAAAGGGGAAATGACTGTGTTTCCTGTGATGGTTTAAATGAATCCGCTGTTTGATGCAGCAGGTTGATCATCTCTTCACAGATCACATTATGTGCATAAAAACGCCTAAAAGTTCAGATGGTATTCAGGCTTCAGAACAGCTGCTGTTCCCAAGGGAAGATTTTACTGCTCATTACAGTCTTTTCTTTGTTTGATCAGAAATAAATCATCTTTACATTTGGAGATTATTGAAGTCTAACTTGTTTCTCCTAAACCGCCTTTAGAAGAAATAAGGAGCAAAAAGGGGGAAAATTTTAACTTACGACAGAAGCCCTTCTGCTGTTCAACTTTGCAGTATTCTTCTCTTTAACAAGCTTACGGATCTCAAAACTGTCTGACAAATTTCAGACATTGTACGGGCTCATTGATAAGACAACCAAGTTTCCTTTTGGATCTTGTGGTTTATCTGAAGAACTCATGATCTGAGACAACCTGGATCTGTTTGAGATTAGAGAATGGCTCTTTCTCAGGGGCTGACTTTGAGAAGTGTGGGAAAATGGTCAGAATCTCATACTGATGTTAAATTGAGTTCTGTGTCTTGGAGAAACAGGCTGAACAAAGAAGATCTTATTCTGAATATTCATTTGCCCTGGGTTTTTAGCTTTGCTAACATACTTTAGTCATGGTTCTAGACAACGGTGTGCCATATGGTGTCAGAAATCACATAAGCGAACCTCAAAATTTCCCCCCTGTCATCAGGAGATCCTCAGCAATGCTGAGAGTCCTGACTCCAGCCTTCACCCTCCCAGGGTGTTAACATTCTATTGTTGGTTTGTCCTAGCTATCAGGTGGGAAAACTGGAAGACCTAAATAAGAGATTACAGAACAACAACGTGGTTTGAGGTGACTTTGCGATTCTTAAGTCCTGCAGTTAGCACAGTGCTAATTGATGGGGTACAAAACGTCCATCACTTGTGACATTAGCATCATAGCTCCAGAGCTAACTGGAAACAGGCAGAATCTGAACTTTGATCAATGATACTGAACTGCCTTGTTTTTTACAGAATGCACCCCAGACTACGTGCCTCCTGCAAGCGCTCCCAAACCCAAAGCCCAAGTTGGAGGAGTAAAGGTCAGAATCTGTTGGTAAATCTTCAGAGTTTGGCATATCACAAAGTGCATCACTGCAGATAAACTGTCACCAGATCAGCCTGGCAGGTCCACATTTCAGCACCTTCATCCCTCTCTTACTCTTCTCCTTGTTGTATTGCTAGGCAAAGATCAAGCGTCATTTACAGGGTGGCCAGAAAAAACTGAGCAACACACAGCTCAATACTGTTGGACTGGCTGGAAGGTATGGTTTTATTCCTTATGCCAATGTTCTGACCAAAACCCAATGAGGATGATCAAAGCTTTTTTTGCTGACAGGTACAGATCATCGTCTGTCTCTCTGATTTATCAGGTCTGGCTCTCGGGAATCCCTGTCCATTCCTGTGAGTGTTGCTGAAAGCCTGGATCTGAGTGCAGACCGCACCACTGTCGTCAGGCCAGTGCACAGCTCCATTCTCGGGGAGAAGTACTGCTTCGAAGTGATAAACTCTGAGAATAGCCACTGTTTTGGGTGCAGTTCAGCTGCAGAGAGAGACAGATGGATTGAGAACTTGAGACGTGCTGCCCAACCAAACAAGGTACTAAACACACTGTGAATTGTGGCAGCATTTCATTGATTGGTCCAACGTTCTCTGACTGGTTTGAGAAACTGGTAAAATTAATGATTCCTGTTTAGGACAACTGTGAGCGCACAGAGAACTCCCTCAGCCTGTGGGTTAATGAAGCTAAAGATCTTCCACCAAAGAGGCGCTACTACTGTGAAGTTCACCTGGATGGCACTCTATTTGCTCGTACCAGCAGCCGTGCCGTGGGCAAGTCATCCCATTCATCTCATCAAGCGAGTGATGGTGCCACAGGTGGGGGTGCAGGCGGAAGTGGAAATCAAGGTGGATGCCAACTCTTCTGGGGGGAGCTGTTTGAGCTGGACAATCTCCCCCCTGTCTCACAGGTAACCCTGCATCTATTCCGCGATGATGACCCCAAGAAGAAGCGGCACTCAAAAGATGAATCTGTCATGCATCCTCTGGGCAGTGTGGCACTGTCTTTGGCGGAGATAAAAGGACGAGCTTTCCAAGAGAAATGGTACCCGCTAATTCCCTACAAGCCTCCCGGTACCAGCGGAGTGAAGGACCAGCTGGGACCACAAGCTTCGCTTCGGATGAAGGCCCGCTTCCAGAACCTACTAGTGCTGCCAATTGAAAGATACAAGGAATTTGCAGAATATGTAACCGTGGGCTATGTAGAGATGTGCAGCAACCTGGAACCCCTTCTGAATGTCAGGGACAAGGAAGAATTAGCAGGAGCTCTTGTACATGTGCTTCAAAGCATAGGGAAAGCAAAGGTAGGTCACCACTGACATGCATGTGGCAAAACGATTACCAGTGTAGGAACATTTCTTGGATCTTTCAAGCATGTCAACACTTCTTGTATCCACAGGAGTTTTTGATTCACCTGGGCAGCACTGAAGTTCAGCGTTTAGGAGAAAATGAAGCTCTAATTTTCAGAGAGAACACTCTGGCTACAAAAGCAATAGATGAGTACATGAAGCTGGTTGGGCAGAAGTATCTCATCGATACACTTGGTGAGGAATGTTTTAGATCAGAAACTTCTTTAGTTTTACAGAACTGTTCTCTGATCATCTGCTCTGCATATTTTCTCCACATTTCCTTCTCATTGGCTTTGTTTCTGTGCCGTTGAACAGGGGAATTCATTGCTCGACTCTACACTTCATCAGAGAGTTGCGAGGTAGACCCACGGAAATGCTCTGCCCCTGATCTGTCCGTCAACCAGCAGCATTTAAAGAAGACTTGTGGGGAAGTGGTGCAGCAGATCACAGAGATGCACAGGTTGGAGAAAGAACATTTTGTAATAGAAATATTCATGATGACAGACCAGGGAAAATCTAATTCAAAGTATAATAACTCATTGCTTTTCATGTTGTACTGCTTTTCCATACCATGTTCCTCCCCTGGTGTTTGCAGCTCCTTTCCTGTGGAGCTGAATGAAATCTTTTCCAGCTGGGTGTCAGACTGTGAGGAACGGGGACGTGGAAAAATTGGGCACCGACTCATTACGGCATCGCTGTTTCTGAGGTTCCTCTGCCCAGCCATCCTCAGCCCTTCACTGTTTGGACTCACGCAACCCTACCCTGAACCAAACACCCTACGTACCCTCACTCTTACTGCAAAAGTCATACAGAATCTGGCCAATTTCACCTTGTGAGTAAACCTGTAAAGGGGAACGAACCGTACGGCTTTTTTGTAAATTTGATAACGCAGACACAAAGTATTCATGCACCTCAGGCAGGCCAAGCTTATGATGATAATTGGCAAAGCTTTCATATTCACTGCCTCTGTTGTAGATTTGGGGAGAAGGAGGAATACATGCTCTTCATGAATGACTTCCTGGAACAGCACTGGGAACTCATGACAGGGTTTCTCCAGAGGGTTTCAAATCCTGACAGTGAGCTGCTCATGGCGCACTTTGATGGCTACGTTGACCTGCCATTACGCCTTGCGGTTCTTCATGGCCTGCTAGTGGACATCATCTCTCCCATGAAGCAGGTGGGAATCTTGAGGAGTTAACTGTAAAAACACAGATGACCGAGGCTGTTGTTCTGTGTTCAGTCTTAACAGTTTGCTCCTGTTGAATCCTCAGTTGACCAGATCCAAGACTGTCAATTCAAAAATCAATTATGTTAAATTTTACATCCACACAAATTTCCCCTGTTTTGCACCTGTAGTTTGCTTCCTACGTTTGCACTAGGGACCTGGGCAAGGAGCTACAAGACAGATCTTAACAACACAGGTTATCAATCATTTGGAAACAAAATCATTAAATGTGATGTTTCTAAATCTGCTGCTTTTATGTTTCCCTCAGGAAACAATAGACAATTTACAACCCCTTCCATTAATCCTGAACCAGATTACAGAGCACCTTGGTCCAAATGCTCCCCGAATCGCGTGCAGCAGGTGAGCCAGTCTGCAGTTCCAACTAATTACATGAACTTCTTGGTCATTTGAACTGTCCTTGTTCATTTATCTTCTGCAGTTTAGAATCTCTGTTACAGTCTGTGGCCAGCATGATTGTTCTAACTGTTTGCAATGTTCTTCTCGTCAAAGTTTCAGTCCTGGACAGCCAAAGCCCACATATGTTCCCCCACGAGACCTGGCCAAGTACAGTCCGCTGAACAAATCCCTGCAGCACCTACCCACTGATCCCAAACCCAGCAGCAAAGACCGGCAGAGAAAGCAGGTGACAAGAACTCAGAGTGTTCCAGCACGCCACCAGCGTCAACCTTTAAAGAGACAGGTCAGCAACGAAGATATGTCCAGACAAGAGTTTCCATCCGAGGAGGGCACCTTTCCCCCCATGGATATTTCATCTCCACAGAAAGTGAGCTGCTGCATCTACTCATCTCAGTCAAGGCTTATCAAATGGTTGAATCAATGTTTTTAATATGTACACCCACCTGCCAACAGTCAATATTCTTTTCTTGCCTGTGCAGAAAATCCATATTTCGGCTCGACCTGCTCCAGTTCCTTGGATTAGAGACCCCAACATAGTACCAAATCAGACACAACCAGAACTAGAGGAGACAAGTCTGCTGGATAAGGTACGTTCAAACAACCTTTTTTACTGTATGGTTCCTGACCCGGTCTGTGATGAGTGTTATGACAGAGGTTTGGTGTTTCCCCAGCATGGGCAGGAGCTGTGTGACCTGCGCCTGGGAGTGGAACAAGTGACGGAGCGTGAGCTGGAGATGGCGAAGCGTTTGGAGGATTTAATCGTCCAGAGTGAATACCAGAACGCTCAGATTCAGGCTGAGATGCAGGAACTCCGGAACCTTCTGGCCATGCGAGAAGAGCAGCTCGCCAGTGCAATCTTCAGGTAAATACTTAGACGTGTGAGTACAAGACCACAAGTTTAGGACCAGGCTGACTGGTCTTGGGATTTAGGCTCGAGGTGGAGGCAGAGTCACTGCTGTAAAGAGAGAATCTGTCCTTCAACACCTAGTCACATTTTTCACCATCGAGCATCACTAAGGTGTAACACGAGCACAGAATAAATATATAAACATTGCTGGTTCTCTTTTCTGCAGCGACCAATCAGGCAACACCTCAATGCATAATTAGCTCCTTAGAGACCATGTAAATTTGCTTTAGCAATGCATTTGCATCTGTGCTGTCATCTCACAGTGAGAAGGTCCTGGTTTCTGGGTCAGGGTTCTTTCTGTGTGTGTATGTATGTTCTCCCTGTGTTTGTGTGGGAGCTCAGGGTGTTTCCCTTTTTGCCCTGTGAGTGCTGGGACAGACTTCAGATCCCACTCCTTTTTTAGGACAAGGAGCTCAGGGAGTGGTTGGATGGATAAACATCATGGTTGACCAGGTGCCGTGCTCCATACTCACTGAAGGTTAAAGTGTGACCTGCACTGAGCTGGATGTCATCCAGTCATCCTGTAATTTTGAGAATGTGTGTAATGTGAATAGGGAGGTTGGCCGGGGAACTGAAGCCATGCTTGTTTGTGTCTCAGGCTGGAGGTGATCGAGGAGGAACGAGGAGAAGACGAGAGGAAACTCAGCGTCGCCTTGGCTGCAGCGGAACGTATGAATGTCTTAGTAAGTGCTGGAGTCTTCCTGATATTTTAATAAATCTTATTGACTTCCTGCTGCTGAACATGCAGAGCTGACCGTTTTCATTTGTGTCTCCAGGAGGAACAGTTTGCCAGCCTGTTAAAGGACATGCAACAGCTCACCGTAACCCGTAACGACAGCCTGAGACCATCGTACATTGCCACCTAACACTAGGGTGACCAGATTTGAGCCTGAGCATGTCCTCTTTTCCCCGGACATGTCCGGGAGACCTGGAAATTGCGGCCGGGATTTTGAGCTGCCTAAACATTGGTCACGTCATGGGCATCTCTCATAAACTAGTTACTGTCCTACACGCCTATTC
>JBBIGA010159925.1:0-17549 GCA_037576975.1 Alestes dentex | reverse complement strand
GATTGCGAGCCAGACCTTCTCATCCAACATCAGTGTCTGACCTCATAAATGCTCTACAGAATGAATGGGCACAAATTTCCACATAAACTCCAAAATCTTGTGGAAAGTCCCAAGAAGAGTGGAAGCTGTTATAGCTGCAAAGGTGGACCAGCTTCATATTAAAGGCTATGGATTTGAACGCAATATCATTAACGCACCTGTTGGTGTAATCCTCAGGTGTCACAATATTTTTGTCCATTTAGTGTATCTCTCCCTATATATATAGTCTATATATTTGAATGCAATGTTATTCAAGTCCCTGTTGGTGCAATACTTTTGTCCACATAGTGTATTAATATATGGATAATCCTTTACCTTTCTTCACCTTTTACGGACTAAATTTCCAACTTTTCTCACCTTTTACAGATAATCTTTCTACACCTGTATAGATCTTTCTACACATAATATATTGTTTTAAAGAGCACATTACCTACAAACCAGCCGTCATCACACTTCTCCATCACCTGGACGATATCTCCCTCCCTCAGCTCCAGCTCATCTCTGTTCTGGGGTTTGTAGTTGTAAACAGCCTTGTACCTGAAAGAGAAGTTAGCTCTTGTAGCTCTTGTAGATCGGATGGACATGTTAAAAACTACACTGCATTAGTATTAAGCAGAGTTCCTATGACTCACGGCTGCCGTGGCACGACAGTAGAGCTGCTGTTAACAAGGGGCTGCGTTGATGGAGGAGTCTTTACATGTGTGTAATGCTGAGGAGAGTGTGTCCTCGCTCCATCCTAGAAAAAAAAAAAACATACTTTTACTGCTTTTCTTGTTTGTTTGTATTTATTCTAACGCTAACTTTGCCGCAGAAAGAGACTTTATCACACACAGACGAAAAATGGCTTTAATCAGTTTGCATAGGTGCCTGAGTCTTTTGCACAGTACTGTATGTGATGATAATTAGTGGCTATAAGATGCCATTACTTGTTAGCAACACTAACATCCAGCTAAAACTAAAGTGAAGGAATCTCTTGGCTGACGAACTATGTTAGTGGAAAACAGAGAAAATAGGAACTTTTGCCACACTGTCCCTTTATCTGTGTCCCAACTTAAATAAGATGTGAGATCAGAATGTATCATAAACCACTGATTTTAATACCTGAGTGGAATATGAAGGCCGTGGGTTGGAATTCGCAGCCAGTCCTGGACCCTGGGGAGATGGTGGCACATGATTGGATGGTGACACAGGTGACCTCACTTCCCGGTCCAGTGAGCTGTGAGTGGACGGCTGTCGTGACCCACCCCAGTAGCTGTTGGGTGGGGTGGGTGAGGCGGGGCCAGGCGAGTACACAAAGTGATCGGACAGCTGCTTGGTGGAAGCCGGCTGAGTGGGCGTGAGGGGCGAGCGTGATTGGCTGGAGAGTGTGTGAGGTGAAAGCTGAGGGTGCGGGCTGTGAGGGGTGGGGGACAGTGAGGGGGAGAGGGGGGAGTGGAGGGGCCGGCCGGGGCTGCGTGGCTCTGAGGCGATGGGGGACAGCGGGCAGGCTGAAAGGTCGTCAGACATTTTGGTGCGGGGCATTTTGTTGACCTGGACGTAGTTAACGGGGAAAATTCCACTGCGGTTGGTGCCAGCGATGCGACCCTCCAGCCAGTGATCGTCCACCCGCCGGGTTACAGAGATCACCTCTCCCTGGGAGGAAACAAAAGCATATAATAGCATGGTTTAGTTACTGTAACACGACAGAAATGGCAGTTCTCACTGGCACAAGGAACCGCGAACAAATATTTTTCCATTACAAATAAAGCGACCCGAGCCGTCACGGCAGGGCCAAAACCAGGCCGCAGTCGAACTGACTGCATGAATGCTTTTTGACAACAGATGGACTTGGAGAAAGGTCACTATTTTTTGCAGTCTGTGCCACAAAAAATAAATAAATAAAATGAGAAGTCACCGAAGTACAAGCACGACTATCTAAAAAGCTGTCTGGGTTAGGTATATACTGCACATCTAAAAATGCCGAGAAATAATAAAAAATCTCAAACAAGACTATAAAAAAATAAAAGAGCACAAAAACAAAAACAGCTCTGACATTAAAAACCACCTCCATGGACGTGGTTTTGGGACGACAAACTGTGGGAGAGAACATAGTACATATGGGGGGAACCTACAGGCTGGCACCGTCGTCCACATAATCAGCGACCAGCGCCGTAATCACAGAACACGAGAAATTCTTTATTTTAATTTGCCACCTGTCTGGAACCTCATTTTAAAACAGGTACTGTTACCAATGATCAAGAAATGTGTATTCCAAAATGCTGTTAAACTCATTGGTCACTGGTAGGGATGTGTCACTACCGTCCCCAATTCCACGCCCTTGGGTTTCGCTACAGCACGGTTCCTGTGTACCTATAGAAAAGAGCCTTTAGTGAGACACCAGGAGCAAAAAGAACTTGGAGTGGCACCTTCCGGAAGGACAGCTCCACTGGCAGGTCAGCCGTGAAGTTGAAGAGAGCCACGGCTTCGCCGTACTCCAGCACCTGCACGGCGGGGGACTTTATCGGAACAGGCTTCTCCGTCGGGGGGATAATCTACACGGGCGAGGAGGGAAGGAGGGAGGGAGGGAGGGAAGGAAGGAAGGAAGGGTGAGCGTGAGCACAAAGTGTACTTAAATGACAAAACAAAGACCATATGCATATGTTAAAATGGAATACCTCCACGTAGCTGGTGGGGAAGATGCCTGCTCTGCCGTGGTGCTCTCCTTCATACCAGTTGGCATCAACCTGACGGTGGATGTAAACCACATCACCCTTCTGCAGGGTCAGCTCCCTGTGGACCAGAACACACGGCATCATGCACCGCCTACTGGTGACATCTGGGACCCGATTATAGATAACAATAACAACAACAATAATAATAATAATGATAATAAAGATAACAATTATAACAAAAATAATAATAACCTTCATTATCATAACAATACCAATACTACTACTACTAATAATAATAATAATAATTATTATTATTATTATTACCTTAGTGATAACATAATAAATGAATATATTAATAGAATATTATTATCAAACATTTGAATCATAAAAAAGTAGCCATAATAACAATAACGGCTATATTGTTAAGTAAAACGTGATTAGTAGTAGTAATAGTATATGAGTGATAAACATAATAAATACATATATTAACTAGTATTTAATAAATCAATAAACACAAAGATAATAAACACATATATCAATATTAATATAATACTACCATTAAATATATTAATAAAATACTCATAAAAACCCTATTAGCAATGTCAATATTATTATTATTAGAGGAGCAGTAGTGGTATTCAAAACCATCCACTGAAATGGATAACTAATGACACTGCTTTTTGATACAATTTAACACATACTTTTTAGCTTTATGGTCTTTATGGTCTAGTGAACAACTGTCTCAGTTTCAGTCTGTCCATTAGGTTGCAGCAGAAGAGAAAAAAACTTCGTCCTGGGAGTGAAAGCCTGTCCTGGGACTGTCCAGAAATCCAGAAAGGGATTCTCAGTAATTAATACCCACAAACAGTTCTGTAGGAATGCAGTAATTACAGGCAAATCGCTGTGCTGCACAGACTCTTATCTTCAGCAGTGCTACCCGATACGGCTGTGCACAGAGAGAAGCAGTCGTATCACGCAACCAACACTAGTGGGTGGAAGCTTGAAGTGATTGTATAAGAGCCTGAAACAACAGTGTGAACAATATTAAAGGTGGTGGTTGTTGTTGAATACGTAAGCTGAGCAGGGCCTCCTCAGTTTTCACTGCCTTGTTTTACACTGATCCTAAATCCCTGTAATCAGACATCACAGGGAATGGTCCTTATGGGTTTTTCACACAAAGTACCATCCAGCTCCATTTTCCCTTCACGTAATTCGCTTTATCTTCCAAAGTGTACAAACCGTTGCCACATACTGGCAAAGCAAATACTGCAGAACATCCACAGTGTCCAAAGTTTTACATAAAAGTTTTCACTGTCCATTTAAAATCCACCATAATGAAATAGCTCCTTCATCACAATGGAGTTTTAATGGAGAGGAAAAGTTTAAAAGTGAATTTTTATTCCTACATTACAAGTTTATATTTTGGTCATAAGGCAGTTCATGGACAGTAAGCTGAGGGATACATTTGGTGTTTGTTTCTTATTAATGAGTTTCTACATTGGTCCTTTTGGCAGAAGATAATTAATATTTGGAGACTGGCATTCCCAAGCCTGTGTGCATAAATAAGGTTCAGCATTAAAGTGATTGTTTTTAGATTTGTTCATTTTAAACTGCATTTATTCCAAGAGAAATGTGTTGTTTATGTGTCACTGTTTTAGTATTAAGCCACATTAAATGTAATAAAAATATGCTTTATTTACCTTTTCAAAAGAAAGGTTTCTTTCTTTTGAAAGAAAGAAACTCAAAAGGAAGATTTAAACTGATATTTAAAGAATGAAAGGGCAGATTGTGGACAGACTGCATCAGAAAGTGTCATATTCTGCTTTTTTTCCAATATTAAATATTTTAAAATGTGTCCCGGTCTGAGAAAACTGACAGAGGGGGGTGTTTACATGTCCGTGTTAGTTTATACGCACTTGGCTGACTGTGCCTGGAAACTGAATTTGGCTCTCGCTGCTTTCATCTGTGAAGATACAGGAAAAAAAACATCACTAGACAAATTTGTTGAGGACATTCGCCATGATCAGACCCAGAACCCAAACCTGTCGTACCTTCTTCTCCTCTCTCTTTGGTGGGAAGTCCATTTCTGCAGAGACACACACTGTTCTATCTGTGGAAAAAGTTCAAGCCACCAGAAATGTCATTCCCATTATAACATGGCAAAGATTTTACAGTGTTACCTATAAAAATGGTTAAAAGTACAATATTGCTAGGAGCCTTTAGAACTGACCTTCTTGGTTAGAACTTCCTAATAGGATCCAGACTTTATAGCTCTGTCAAGTGAAGGCAAGCTAAACTGACCTGGTCCACCTGAAGCAAAACAGCCCCAAACCGTGATACTGCCACCACTATGTTTCACGGCTGGGATTAAGTTCTTATGCTGGAAAGCAGTGTTCATTTTCACTACATATATAATGTTTCTCCTTTAAACCATGAACTCCAGATGTCAGGCCAAAGAACATCCTTCCAGCAGGATCTTTTGGAAACTTTTAACAGATAGCAACGTTCCTACTAGAGAGTAATGGCTTCCTTCCTGGCATCTCGCCTTTTACAGTGTCCTTGTTTATTGTTTGACTGGTGGCGGATTCATGAACACTGACAGTATTCAGTGTAAGAGAAGTCTGCGGACCCTTAGATGTTACCCTGGGGTTCTTTATGATCACTCAGAAACATATAGGCTTTGCTTGTGGAGCATAACTGTGGTACTGAATGGTCTCAATTTCTTTGTTCTCTGCATGACAGTGAACCTGTCAAGCCCAACCAGATTTCCCTGCTTAAATATAAGGTAATGTTGGACCACTTGGAATGAAATACAAATGTCATTGTGTTACTATTTTCAATGGGCTCTCGTCCTCTACTGATTTGACTTGGATGAAGATCTGAGCTGGAGAATGCTAAAGGGTTCGCAAACTTTCTAGCATGATTCTACATCACATGTCGCAGTAGTCACAGTCATGCCAAGGACTGAATTTTGTCAGTACAAATATGTATATCAAAATGTAATGCCATGTGCTAAAGGCAATTGGAACATATGCTTCCATCACTGGTTAGCTACATTAGCCTTTACTTAGGTAGGGGTGGTGGGAAGGGCAGGTGTAACATGATGCCATTGGTTTATTTTATTTTCCAATCAAAACTGTGAGAGGAAATGTAATCAAAACATTTAGCAGTAGGAAAGACCACACTTCAATCGAAGATACAGGAAAATAATAATGTTGGTCTGGTGGTTAGGGAGTTGCCCCTGGGATCAGAGGGTCTTGGGTTCAAATCTCAGGATTGCTAGTGACACCACTGAGGTACCCTTGAGCAAGAGACTGTCCCCACACACTGCTCCCCGGGCGCTGTGTTGCCCCGCAGCTTCACTTGGTGAATGGGTTAAACACAGAGAGAATTTCACACAGTTCACACCGTGTGCTGTGCTGTTCATGTATGACAAATGGTCACTTCACGAACATGAGCTAACAACTCCAAAAGCTCAATTTTGTGTTCGGGATAACTGTTACTGAAACTGGCCGATGGTTAATGTATTATACATTAATCGTCGTATAATACATTATAAAGTTAAGTTCCAGAATTTAGAAATTTGTTAAAAAATAGAGTGAAGAAACCTCTCGTTCACTTTAAGAACAGACCTAAAATCTGTTAGAGGGAGAAAGCCATGCTTCAAGACTTTTGGCAAGAAGTGGCTAAATAGCTGGCCTGTCTTCAGCTCAGTAGAGATCGCACTGTGTTTACTCTCTCTTTCTCTCTCTCTCTCTCTCTCTCTCTCTCTCTCGCCCTTAATTCCTAAGAAAAACAACTGGCAAATGCTAATCTATAATCAAGACTTCCACCTTCACTCTTTCCTCCCTGCCTTCCCAGCTACAGTGCACTGCCCTCCGGGGACTCTTTATTTTTCTGAGGGCCGCATGTGTTGGTGTTAATCAAATTCCACCCTAAGGTTAGGAAATTTAAAACAATAACAAGGCAAAGATCACTGTCAGCTCCTGAAGTCACTTGGAGTAAAGCTGTAATGGTGTGAAAGGTCATACAAAATCAGGATTCCCTCCAAACACAGCAGGCCTTACGGACCTGGACTGACCTCATGCTGTGCCTGCATCTCCAGCTTAATTCCACCCAAACGAAATCTACATGGACAGTTTTTTATTGTCTGTATTGCTCTACTGTGTAAATGGTTACTTGAGTCATATTTCTACACTTATTAATACAATTAAACAATATTCCAGATGAAACTGCCACTTTATTAGCTCTCTTGTGCATGAACTAATATACGATTATCAAGAGACCTTTAAGTAGCCATCTACCCACGGGGCCTACAGTGGGGGGGGGGGGTCTATCTATAAAAGGCTGTGACACCTATATTGTTCACACAATATACAATATACTCAATAAACAATGTACAAATTACAGCTGATATTCATCACTATAACCTTATAATTTTTTTTCCATATCGGATGCAATGTGCTGCAAAGCTCTTGACATTTTATTACCCTTTTTGCAAAATTTGAAAACACCACCCGCCCTTTGTAATGTAGGAAACGTTCATAATGAGTGGAACAATAGAAATGCTCATAAACTGACCAGACAAAAATATTTTTTTAACTTTTTTATTTAAAGTTAAAGTATTTAACTCTCCTGTAAAATCACTGTTTTGCTCCTAACAGTGACTAAATAAAATATGACACATACATGTGAATATGACTAGTACATATGAATGCATAATATGAATAAAGGAGAGTAAAGGAAAGGGGAAAAGACAAGAGGACTGAAGCTCTCTTACCATTAACATGTGTGATGCTAGGCACTAGGTCTGGCTGAACACTGGAGCAGGGGATTGTGGGACGGCTGAGAGGTGCACCACCTCCGTCTCTCGTCCAAGACTGCTTCTCTCCAGTCAAAGAGCTGAGAGGAAAAACGGGCAAGGAAATACAGGCTGGATGAGAGATGTGGTCTGAATGACAGGGAAGTACAATAAAACAAAATGTGGTTAATGCTGTTACCCAATACCAAAAGTCATCCGTCAGCTGATTCTTTTCTATAAATTTGGCACAGCGTTCTAAACACTGTGAGATTTTGATCATTTTCGTTGCTCACAATAAGTCATACTGTGTCCTAAACCACACTGATGAGTCTGGGCTGTCTTAATGAAGAGCTGAATGCGGTTTGGGAACATTTTAATGGAAACAATTTGGGTGACTCTTGCCTTCTAGTGTTACCAGCGTTCGACTCAAAGCTCCGGTGCTAAACCATAGAACACCCTGGGATCTCGGCTACTCTGCTACATCTGGGATAATTAAGAGATTGAGTACATTTGATTTTGGGCCAGACCATTGATTTGACAAAAAATAAATAAATAAAATAAGACACTGGGAAACTAGTCTGATGACTAATGAGCTTCTGGTTATCGTGCAGTTTTTGCAGGTAGTATACAATCTCTAAATGGGTCTCATTTTTTATGATTGTTTAGTGTTCCAGAAGTACTGATAACTTGGGCCCCTCTGGTCAAATTACATGATAAATGCATCCTCTACCCAGAGCACTCTTCCACACCTATTACTGTTTATTTTGTGTGTATTCAGGGAAAAAATGAAACCAAAAATATGGCCTTTAGTTATGGAACACTTTTCTATTTCATGTTTTCTTTATTTCAATATGTTAAACGCAGCAAATAAATAGCAACCGAGTATGAAAACGTGCAGAAAAAGACCGTATTTACTGATGTAGAGATTCGTTCAATGATTTTCACAAAAAAAAAAAAATCAGCAACACGTCATTTGACTCAGAAGATCGTGTGTGGCCTAATTTGTCACAGTGACAACAGGAAGTTAATCCTATGAAATAGTCAGAAGCACAACATTTGTCATGCAGACCCAGTTTCCCCGGACCCATCTTCTGAGTGTCGTGCAAAAAGAGCAAAACAGAGCTGGGAAAAAAAAAAAAAAAATCAGTGTCTTCCTAAAGGCAAAAGAAGAGCGCGACATTACATTCCAAACAAACTCACATGATCTCACTCACAAGACCTGCAGGACACACCTCTGGTTAATGATGCGGTTTAGACAATGGGCTTATCGTTTACATGATCAGTCTCGGAAAATCTTGTTATTAAACCCTGTCGTCTCTGAGGGCCATTTGGCTAATGGCAGCGAGCAGCTTATCTGTTTCTCTCTTCCTCTTAACAACTCAAACACGCTATTTTAAGACTTCAGTACTCCGCTAAAAAATGACATTACATCTAAATTAGTGGCAGGTTGAAAAACTATGGGAAAAAAAGGCTTTTCTTTTCCAACTGCAACACAAATGCACAGCATACTAAATCTATTTAATGTACAGTGTACGTTAACAAGGTACATCACTGAACTGTCAATGTACTTTTGCTGGACCGTCCGCCCTGTATTCAAGTGTGAATGTTTGAGCGCAGGGCGGCACGACAGCACAGTGGGTACTGATGAAGGCCGTGCGATAAATCAAATTTTTACTTTGATTTTGGCTCCAAACGATCAGAAAAACAATGTAATCGACAAAAAAACATATAATTACAATTATTTTGCCATATTACGCTGTGCAAGTATACTCATATTTTGTCTTGCGTTCCGAATGACACGCGCACGCACACTAACGCACCTTCCAAAGATTAAACGCACATGTGTGTGCTGGTGGAGGTGCACAGTCAGAGCGGGTAAAGACAGCGGAAGGAGGAGAGCAGCATCGTTTAGCCAGCAAGAAAAGTAAAGTACGTTCTCTGGTGTGGGAACACTCTGGATATGAAGAGACAGAGGTGGATCAAAAACATATTACGTGCAGGCTTTGCTACTCTGTGGTGTCCGCACCATTCAGCAACATGGCAAATCTCTTTAACCACCTAAAATTCAACCACCGGGTGACTTACGACCAACTAACACAGAAACAGAAAAGGCACGGTGGCACAACCGCATCGACGTCCTTCCCAACACAGTCATCAATAAGAGACGCACTCTATAATGTAACTCCATATCCGTCTAATCAGAAAAGCACAAGAAAATAACAGATGACTTATTTTTTAGCCAAAGACGTGTGCCCAGCCAGAACGGTGGAGAAACCAGGGTTCAAGCACAGGCGCTATGCTATGCCACCACGCCACTATTTCACGAGTCACTCTGCCGCAAATGTACCATCAGTGCCGTGCAGGAGTTGTTAAACAGGTGTCCAAAGCAGACTATTTTGCCATCACATGGTCCATATATTAGCCTAACCGTGCATTACAGTGACAACGGATTCAATCTGAACACAAAATGTCTCCAGACGGCGTTTACTCCACACTGCACCACACCGCACTAAACATTGCCCAAGGACTACAACAATCTCTGGCGGCACGGGGTTCAAACGAGGTGAAGCTTGTTTGCGTCACTCGTCGAACATAAAGTTGACAGCTGAGATTAATGGATGGATGCGACTTCAGTGCTTCAGTCACAGGTTCCATTTTGCCATAGGCGAGTAGGATTCTTGTCTGCATGTGGCATGATTTAACTGTTTGAAGTTAGGCAATCTGCCTCATACTCTAGCCACCTACTACTACTACTGCTAATAATAATAATAATAATAATAATAATAATAATAATAATAATAATAATAGGACAGCTGTAGCACACTGGCTACGGATCCAGACTATCATGCAGTAGGTTTTTTATGTTGATTTCTTAAACAAAACATTTAACCGGGGTCGTAGGAAGCATTTTTAAAAGTGTGTGTGTGTGTGGTGGGGGGCGGGGGGCGCGGTGACAACTGTAGCATAGTGTTTTAGGGTGGGAGGGTAGGGGGGTTCAGGGGATAGCTGTAGCCTTGTGTTTTTTTTGGGAGGGGCAGGTAGTGGGTTAGGTAATAACTGTAGCTTAGTGTTTTTGGGGGGTAGGGGGTCGGGTGATAGCTGTTGAGTACTGTTTTAGTTACTCACTTTAGTTACAATAGGTCCATGGACTATACAAAACATGTTCATCAAGTTCTTTGCACAAAATCACTCTCACATAAAGAGACTCCCCAGCTCTATTCTGGACAGTTTCAGTCCCTTTCAAAATGAGCTGCTTAAGGGCTCTGTCACTTTTATGCAAATAAGCTGTTGCTGGCCACGCCCCACCCATGCCAGGCTAATGCTGCGCGTTTACCACACGTGAAAATGGCAGAAAACAGAAGCGCTATCAGCCCTATATGTTGGACCCCGAGTCGGACCCAGAGGAGATGAACACAACACTTCAGGAGTGACTCGCCTTCGCCTGTAGCCGTAGCGCTCGGCGTCTTATGCGTGCTCGTAAAACCAGCAGACAAAAATGGAGGATCTTCAACTACTCCAGTGGGTGGGGCTCCACAGGTGAGGGGTGGTTCCATGCAAATTTCCTTATTCTGACATCACAATAGGGGAGCGTCCAAACGGCTCATAGAAGCACATGATTCCTGACAACAAAATCTTTCAGTTGACTCACAGGAAACGGATGGACGTTTTTTTTTGCGCTTGGAGTGTTTACAGGAGCAGTAGAGACACAAATGGAAATACGAAAGGATGCAAAAAGTGACAAATACAGCGATGCAGCAACTCAAGAACTCCTTGACATGGGCTCTGCCCTGGATCCCAGGTTCAAGCTGCAATATCTCAGTGAAGACCACCGGGGCTCCATAGAAGAGAGACTGAGAACAGAGATGAAGACCTTAATGACTGCTGTGGTAACAACAATAATAATAGATTTAGCGAAAGAATGTTATTAACACCTCAATCATCAAATTAATCATTTAATTCTTTTTTTATTTTATGTTCCCTCCAAGGAGAACACCTCTCTTGAGACAACAGCAACACCTGCTGATGATACAGAGGATCCTCCTGCTCTGAAGAAGAAGATGAAGAAGGGCCTGGGCAGCTTCTTTAAGGTCACTACGGACAAAGCTGCAGGACGTCCTCAGACCAAGCCATAGCTCTTGAGCTACAATCCTATCTCCAGTCGGAGAAACTGGATCCTGAAGAAGACCCACTAAAGTGGTGGAGGGAATCCCAGAAACTCTATCCACAGCTTTCCACCCTGGCAAGGACATATCTGTGCATTCCAGCCACAAGTTCCTCTTCAGAGAGGGTTTTTAGTTTGGGAGGAAATATTGTCTCCTGTTTGCGCTCTTCTTTAAAAGCTGATCATGTAAACAGGCTTGTCATTCAGACTAAAAATCTACAGACTACTTAACATGTTTTCTGTTTGCTTTGGGCTATAATGGGCCAGCCTTCCATGTTCTTGGATTGAGCTACTGACAGGAATTTATTGAATATAGTTGGCCAAATTTTTGAATACATGTTTAGGATCTCAGTATGTTGTGACAGTGCACTAAAAGAGCAAATTTATTTTGGTCTAAATAACTTGGTGCTATTTTTTCTTTATAGTATTACTAGTCATGATAGCTATTTTTATTTGTATTTTATTTATATTTTATGTATGTATTTTTTTTTGTTTTCAAGAGATTGTAGAACTGCACTACATTGCTGACTTTGTTTACTTGTGTTTACTATTTTATACAATATTAGAATATTACACTTTCAGTTATTTTAAGGGAAAGTTTACATTTGCTGTTCTTTCTGTGCAATAAACGCTATGGGTTTCCAGAGTCAATGAGTAATCGTGTTAAATAATCGTGAGTTCAAGATTGACCAAATTAATCGTGATTATGGTTTTTTTCCATAACCTAGCAGGCCCAGTACTGATGTAGCCAGCAAGGGGGTTCTGCACTCGAATCCCACCGGGACGGCCGAGGGTCCTGTCTGTGTGGAGTTTGGATGTTCTCCCCATGTCTGCATTGGTTTCTGCAGGGTTCTCTGGTATTCTCCCGCAGTCCAGACATGCATGTCAGGTGAACTGGAAATGTTAACTGGTGTGACCGTGAGTGTGTTTTTTCTGTTTTGGACCATCAACCTGTCCAAGGAGTTTCTGTGCCTTTCACCCTGTGGCTGCTTCAGCAACCCCGCAACCTTGGTTAAGGACAAGCAGCCCAGATAACTGATGGATGAGGAGTGCAGTCAGTCTATAAAAGACGGACAACGTTTACAGACTATTGACGAGTGACAAGGCCACCTTTATTTTATGTCATGTCATTCAAAAGTAAGAAATAATAACATAGAACCCCCCAGATATACATCCTGGACCCCAATTTGAGAAGCATGGGCCTGCAGAACTGTAAACAAAGGGGAGCATTGTGGGGTCAGATTTACTAGTGTGCAGCGGATGTCTAGCCTTTTCATGATGAGTCAGGAACATGTGCTCTTTCAGGTTTCTCCCTGGGGCTGGGAGAATGTTTTAGATCGGAAGAAGCAGTAAAACTCCCCAAACACTCTTCATCTTGCCTGCATTCTGCTCCACATTTCTGTGGCAACAGCAGCATTTATGGTGTTTTGGCGGCGGAGCGACGGCGTAGGAGGAGAGAAGAGGGCCAGACAAGCTCATCTCAGTAATAAACTCCGCACTGAGAGAATCCGAAGAATGTGTCAGAGACAGAGTGAGACGCGCCACGGCTGCAGATGAACACACAAAATTATTTGAGGCCCGCGCAACTTTACAGGTTCCAGGCAATTAATAGGAGGCTGTGAAAAGTATGTTGCGTCTACATTAGAGGGACTCCACAAATATGTGTAAAAACCTCTGACAGGGAGAGCAGATCCATCCAAGAGTCGTCAGAACACGCCTCACCAACAGAGATTAAACTAAAATCGATATGGCACTCTTGTGCGAAGGCCTTTGGCATGGTTACTCTCACAAATCTGTTTACAGTTTAGTGCAGAATCTTCATTTTACTTGTCATAACTTCGCTTTGTTTCAGATTTTTAACGTATTGGAAATTTTCTGTTGATTGCCTTGGTTTAAATGAAAAACAATCCCAGATTTTCAACACAGTCTCAGCATGGACTCCACTGTATTTGTCCATTTTTGTCAAAAATGTCAGATGAGTTTCCATAAACTTGTCAAGGCAGAACGTAAATGTAATTGTGTTATTACTTTTAATTAGTACAGCAAATATTAAATAGTACCCCCCACACACACACACGCACCCACACACAGACAAGTCAGAAGAGTTTGGAGGTTAAAAAAAAGGGTGTTTGACAGCCTGTAGTAGGTTAGGTAAAATGTACTTAGAAATTTCGGACACTGATTAAAAGGGCCACGCATGTGAGAAAGATTCCCTAAAATTAGACATCCTCAACTTGACCTCTCTGTCTCACTCACTCTCTCTCTCTCTCTCTCTCTCTCTCTCACACACACACACACATCTCTGCAGGAGTTCTGGTATTTGGGCTGCAAGCCAGCAAAAGTCAAAAATTATCAAATCACAGCAGGGGAGAGAATCGTATGAGAACATTAATCATAAGCTGTTCACCTGAACTAAAGAGAAGCCTAGAATGGACTTTACTGAATCATGGACATTATCCCCACATGCGTAAAACACATCAACACAACTATGTCATTCAGACTACTTACATTTGGCCAGAATTGTAATATATTTTATACAGGTGGAAGTCCAAGGATTTACTTATTTCCAGTGCACGAATCACAATAGCACAGGTTGGAAATAAAGAAAGTAATGCTGCATGTGCTACATTTAAAAGAATCCCTGGTGATTTCACGACCAGAATAAGATCAACACTTTTTGTTAATTAGCCTCAGTGTCCTCAGCTCAACCCTGGCAGGTATGAAGAAAGATCTGATCTTTATTTCTCCTCTAAACACTCACACACTGACACGCACCTGTTCTCAGGTCCTTTCTCAGCAGGTCCAGCTCCTGAAGCGTTGCTCCTCACACCCTGTGAACACAAGAACGAGATAAAGTCCAGCTCATGTAGCTGCTCGCCTCATGCACCACGCACACACACGGACACACACAGACTCACACCACACACACCCATGCGAACGCGGAGTGTTTGGGAACAGCACGGTGGAAAGCGGGCGGTGGTGCTAGCTCCCGCCCAGAGAATCACACTGGTCCCCTGGGTCCTACAAAACCACAGGTTCGAACTGGTGTACTGAGTTAAGGGAGCACCGAGGACCCTTATTTCTTCACAACTTTGTCTAACGTGGTCTATAAGCACCAGCAAGCAGGAGTCTCCGAGAGAATGGCTGGTGAATGTCTTCTGGGTGCTGAGTGACGAGTCTAAGCTTTCCAAGAGTTTGGTCAGACTAAAAAACTGCAGTTCACTATGCTGTCCAAGCTTCCCAACCACAGAGAAGCTCAGATTCAGACATTTCCATCCGTTAAAGAGGTCAAACGTCTAAACCAAGTTTGGTAACTGAAGATTGCTGCTGGAGCTATGAGGCTAATGTAGGTAACAAGCTAACAGAAGGGGGTGAAATGCGTGTGTTTTATAAAATAACATAAATACAACACAATTCTCACACATTACTGGTCTTAATATACCCTACTGCCAAATGGATGCAAACTGACTTCAGTATAATCACTTTTTTGCTATAATATTTCCCTCACATCTGCAGGGCTGTTTCAGTTTGTCGACTGGAGGAGTGGGGCTGTTGGGTTGCTGTAGACTGGATTTGTTGACGGGGGTGCCAGGGGTTGAGCTATGGCTTTGATTCTTTGACGGGGTTTACTTCATTGATGGGGCTATAGTTTTGATTATCTGGGGGAGAGTGGGATGTTGTTAATGGTGCTATATTTTCCATTGTCTGTGAGGTTTGACTCTGTGAAGGGGCTATAATTCCAAGTTGTTGTCAGAGGTTTGCAGACCTGGGCCACATGTCTCCACCAAAGCTCAGAATGACAGATTATTATGATTAGAAGGGTAAGATAATTGATTATAATAATATGTTTATGGTCATTTTTCGATAATAATATGATTATGGTTATTCATATTTATCTGGTGCTATCTATTCATAAACGTTCAGGGCGGTTGCCCCAGTTGCCCAGACCTAACAACCTAATTTTCTGATTTGTTATGTTAAAGGGGACATATTATACCTCTTTTTAAACAAGTTATAACAGTTATAATCTTTGCACAAAATCACTCTCACATAAAGACACTCACCAGCTTTATTCTCGACAGTTTCAGTCTCTTTCAAAATGAGCCATTTAAGGGCTCTGTCACTTTTATGCAAATAAGCTGTTGCTGGTCACGCCCCACCCATCCCATGCTAACGCTGCGCGTTTAACACACGTGAAAATGGCAGTAAACAGAGGCGCTATCAGCCCTATATGTTGGACCCCGAGTCGGACCCAGAGTGAGATGAACACAACACTTCAGGGGTGACTCGCCTTTGCTTGTAGCCGTAGCGCTCGGTGTCTTATGCGTGCTCGTAAAACCAGCAGACAACAATGGAGGATCTTCAGCTAATCTAGTGGGTGGGGCTTGACAGGTGAGGGGCGGTTCTATGCAAATTTCCCTATTCTGACGTCACAATAGGGGAGCCGTCCAAACGGCTCATAGAAGCATTTGATTCCTGACACCAAAATCTTTCAATTGACTCACAGAAAACGGATGGATGTTTTTTTTTTGCGCTTGCAGTGTTTATAGGAGCAGTAGAGACACAAATGGAAATACAACAGGATGCAAAAAGTGAGTTTTGCATAAATAAGATTGTGTAAGAATTTATCAGATTATGACTGTTTTCATTTTTTTTACCTGTGTTAAATTATTTATAGTGAAAGTCTAGTTGCATTAGTTATTGAAACAAGCAACGTGAAATCTTGAAGCAAGCAAAATTATCTGTCGGTAGAAATAACAGATAACATACTGACTGCTTAAAATAGGTATAAAACTTCTAGAAACAATCTCATTATGAGAAATATTACATATATTGACTAGATTTAAGATATTTGTGTTTTGCTAAGATCTCATTTTTGCAGGGATGTGAGTTCACACAATGCAGATGAATCATGCTCCCTTGACTGGTTAATTTGAGTCAAATGAAGGTGTCTGGATGTAGTTTTCCACAGAAGGGTGTGACAGTCACCAACAATGGCCTCAGAAAGTTCTTCACTGAATGAAGCACCACAGAAACTCAGACATGACGAAACAAGTATTACAAACAGCGGCTCAGTCTGAGGATTTTGTGGGACATCATGGAGCCGTTTCAAATCATGCAAGTGATCAGGGGCTAACTGGCAGAGGTGTGACCGTAACATCATGTGTGGGTGGGCATTTGGCTTATCTGGGGGGGTAGTTTTATATAATGTATAAAAGCAAACATTGTGGCAGAAATCATAATCTGTTGTTCAATAAGATTAAAGGAGGCAATAGAACTACATTTACAAGATAACTATTAATAAAGTCAAATGTATACATCGTATGAGTAGCGAGAACAGAAACGTGGCTCGTTGTAGTCGTTAGCGAGGCTATAGGAGATCCGTCTCCAGCGTTTAACCTGGAGAGTATCTACAGGACCAGTCTGTGGGTACTCTTGGCAATTTCTGAAAGAAATTCATTCATGTCTAGATTTTCTGTGATGTTTTTATCATGTGCCAGAATGACTGTCAATATATAATTTTCGTGCTAAATTCTTAAGAAAAATATATTTTTATTAATTTTGTAAAAAATATAAATGTAAATTCAGCTAAATTTCCATACAAAAAGTTTTTTTCCTGTATTTGTATTACAGTAAATTACAGTGTTGCTCTTGCATCAAGAAGCTCTTGCATCAAGAAGTTTTAGCTCCAAAGAAACACTTCTATCACTTTTTTCTTTCAAGAATGTGCACATTTACACAATTTCTCCCATCATGCCAAATGTAGGCTAGACATATAAATAAAAATAAATATAAAATAAAGCAAAAAAGGACCAAATTCAGGATTCAAGATGGCTGCTACTACTGCTACTTCTATCTAGTTATAAACTTCATACAGTGTCAGAAACCACATAGA
>JBBIGA010159909.1:0-17549 GCA_037576975.1 Alestes dentex | reverse complement strand
CTCTCTCTCTCTCTCTCTCTCTCTCTCTCTCTCTCTCTCTCTCTCTCTCTCTCTTTCTCTCTCTTTCTCTCTCTGTCCCTCCACCTTTCAACTTTCTTTGAGTTTGGAATTCAAGCAGCACTAAAAGCAGTAATTTTCATGTTCTCACTTTGTTACAATGCAGGTTAAGATTTTTCTTCCAAGAAGTGTGTGTGTGTGTTTGTGTGTGTGTGTGTGTGTGTGTGTGTGTGTGTGTGTGTGTGTGTGTGTGTGTGTTTGTATGTGTTGTGCTTCAGTTCCGGTTGAGGAGTCTGATGGCCTGAGGGAAGAAACTGTTCACCATTCTGGTAGTGGAGGCCTGTATGATATGGAACTTCTTTCCAGATGGGAGGAGAGAAAAGAGAGTGTGTGAGGGGTGAGTGGGGTCATCCACAATGCCAGTGGCTTTGCAGATGCAATGTGTGGTGTAAATGTCTGTGACAGAGGGGAGAAAAACCCCAATGACCTTCTCAGCTGTTCTCACAATCCTCTGTATAGTCTTGCAGTCTGAAATGTTGCAATTCCCATACCAGGCTGTGATGCAGCTACAGAAAATGCTCTCTATGGTCCCTCTGTGGAAAATGGTGAGGATTGGAGGTGGAAGGTGCGCTCTCCTCAGTCTCCGCAGGAAGTAGAGATTGGCATCGCACCAGTCCGTCAGCTGTTGTACCTCCTCTCTGTATGCTGCTTCATTGTTCCTGCTGATCAAACCCACCACAGTCGTATCATTGGCGAAGTTGATGATGTGGTTTGAGCTACACAGTCCTGGGTCAGCAGCATGAACAGTAGAGGGCTGAGCACACAGCCCTGGAGGGCTCCTGTGTTCAGCACGGTGGTGCTGGAGATGTTGCTCCCGATCCTGACTGACTGAGGTCTCCCAGTCAGGACGTCCAGCATCCAGTTGCAGAGAGAGGTGTTTAGGCCCAGCAGTCTCAGCTTCCCAATCAGACGCTGAGGAATGATGGTATTGAATGCTGAACTGAAGTCTATAAACAGCATTCTAACATTCTAAGTATCCAGGTGAGTGAGGGCCAGGTGAAGGGTGGTGTTTATGGCATCATCTGTAGAACAGTTGGGATGGTATGTGAACTGCAGGGGGTCCAGTGAGGGAGGCAGTTGTGACTTGATGTGCCTCATGACAAGCCTCTCGAAGCACTTCATGATGATGGGTGTGAGTGCGACAGGATGAAAGTCATTGCGGCAGGACACTGGCAACTTCTTTGGCACAGGAATGATGGTGGAAGCTTTGAAGCACATTGAAATGACAGTGGTGCTCAGAGAGATGTTGAAGATGTTTGTGACAACATCTGCCAGCTGTTCTGCACATCCTCTGAGCACGCAACCAGGAATGTTGTCTGGTCCAGCAGCTTTCCGCGCATTAACTCTAAGCATGTCTGCCACGGTCATACAGAGCACCTGGTCGTTGGGAGGTGGGGTGGACTTCCTCACTGCCTTGTTATTTTGGGCTTCAAACCGTGTGTAGAAGTTGTTCAGTGCATCTGGAAGGGAGGCCTCACTATCATAGGCAGGTGGAGATGCCCTGTAGTTGGTGATGGCCTGGATGCCCTGCCACATGTGCCAGACATCCCCAGTGTCTTTGATGTGGCTGTGGATTTTCTGGGCATGGGCATGCTTCACTGCTCTGATGGCCCCGGACAGGTTGGCCCTTGCTGTTCTCAGGGCAACCTTGTCACCTGACTTGAGGTGTCTCGGGTCATCCACACCATCTTGGATCATGATCTTGTATAAATAATACACTTAGCAAAAAGGGTCTTTAAAATAAAGTGGCCCTTATTAGCCACACCACAGCAAACAGTGTGAAATTCTCTCTCTGTATTTAACCCATTCACCAAGTGAAGCTGTGGGCTGTCAACAACAAGGGGCACTAGGGGAGCAATGTGTGATGAGGGTACCTTGCTCAAGGGTACCTGAGTGATAATTTTTCAGGAGGGGTGTCCAGTTTCAGATGTCAGATGTCCAGTTTCTAGACATAGTCCTGGACCTACTGACCAACATAATCTGCACGTTTGGTGGATGTCTGATGTTTGCTCGGCAGGCAAAGAACCACTTTTACATCTTTGAGGCCTTGTGTTTTTTTAAAGGGGAGGCGATAAGCCATTCTGATTGGTTAATTGCATGTTACGCCCAAAACAAACCTCTAAATAATTAAGAGAGTCACATTTCTGGGCAGGAAGTGGCAAAATAACGAAACGGATTTAGACACGCCCATAAATGGGCATGAAATTAATCCTTTACACTTTGTGCTTTGCGTAAGATCGTGAAAATACAGCCCATAACATGTGGCAGAATAGTAGATGTGCAGCTCTACTAGTAGATTAGTAAAAGTAGAGTTCAGGCTCTACACATTTAACAGACAGCTCGTGTTTGCTGGGCAGACCAAGAACCATTTGTGCATTCAAATGTTTCTTTGATAGTTTGTGGTTTAAAACAGAAACCTTGGAGAATTGTTTTTAATCAGAATCAGAATCCGGTTTCCGTCCAGGAAATAAGCTCTAGCAGACACTGCCTTAGCTTGTCTTCTCCATTACAGCCCACAACCCATGAGGAGACAGAGCTGAACCAGCACACCCACAGAAACAGACAGCTGTGTGTAGAAGAAATAATCAGGCTTAAATGGGTTTGAGAAAAAATTAATATGACCAATAGCAGCGTTACGTGGTCCGCATTGTTGAGCCTAGCAGGGCCCTGAGCGTCATCCTCACGCAAGCTGGGCGCTATGCAACAGGACGAGCCATAAATACACTGATGCCTTTTTATATCCTGTTTCACTAAGGCTGAAAGCGGGAGATTTCATCAATATTGCCTATTTTGTCTCGATTCAAGCATTGGGCCATGTACAAATCACACCACACATCATCTTAGGAGGTTCATATGTAAAAAATCAGTTACTCCTGGCACATGAAATCATGATCAAGATTTGAAAACACTCTAGACCCAAAAGTGGATGAAACATGGCAGGTTTGCCTCTTGCTGTATTCTAGCCAGCACTGCGTAGGATGTACTTGATATAGATCCCTAATAGCAACTGCAGCTTCAGTAACTAGGGTTATAACTATTTAATGGGACAAGTGAGGCAAGCATTGTATCTGTGTCTTTAAAGAGTCTTTTAAAAAATGATTCTACATAGCACTATAAAGGTGTTTTTAGAGTCAGAGAATCCAATTTATCACTTATATTCAGATGATACTCTGACTTCTTTGGCCCTTTCTCAGAATGACCTTTCAGTCTGTTTCATTCTGTGTGTGAATGCTTAGAGAATAAACATTTGGATGCAGCAAAACCTCCTTGAGAACAATGAGAAAACTAATAATGCCGGTTTCTACCCTGAATTGTAAGGTCATTAAAACTAAAAACCAAGCCAATATCTCTGAATTCTCGTCTATTCTGAACTTAGTTTCACTTATAACCAAATCAGTATTCTGTGATCTCAAATTATTTGTACTATAATCAATGAAAACCTTTGTGGGTCAGACGGAGCAGGTTGGCTCTCATAACGGGACGAAAATCATTTAAAAAATCCCTAACTGGCATCATTATCAGGCTTACCTTCAGCTATAAAAATAATTATTAATTGCTGTGTTAACATAACATTTTTGATGGAGAAAAAATCTTTTAAAAAAGATAAAGCCAGCAAACAAATAAACAGAAAAAAGTTGTTGAATGTTTTCGGGAATTAAATGGGTATGTGAGTGTCCCTCTACAAACACACTTACACTGCTGTGAGACATTATGAGCTGGATCTTTGTTTGTGTGTGTGTATATGCGTGGCAGTGCTAGCAAGTTCTAATGCTATCGACTAGCAGCAGGGTAGCTGGTCCCTGAGAGAGCACAAAGAGCAGATTATACAGAGTAGATAAGACTATCAAAATCTATTAAACTCTCTCCCTCTCACTCTCAATCTCCCCCGCTTGCTCATAAATCAACCTCACTTGCCGACGCACACAGACCCAGACACACACTGTGTGAACATTTACTGAACAATAAATCCTAAGACGCTCCGCTCTGACCGCTAATAGGATGACAGAATTACACGACGCTAATCTACTCAATCGAACAAATTCAGAAAGGCAAGATAATAAATGTAATTTATGACTTTTTTTAACCTTCTCTAATCATTGCAGTATAACACCATTAGTGCTGTTGTCCCAGTCCTCAGTCCCTGTCTGGAGGGCTGATTCAGACGGAACGTATAGGCCCTCAGTGATAGGATGTTTATAAGGGTCAACAGGTCACCATGTCACACACTGATACCAAAATCTACTACTATAATCTGCCACTGTGAAACCTTAGTCTACTTCTTGTGATACCATAATCTATTACTCTTGATACCGTATAGTGGTTTAGGATCAAAAAAATTCTGAGTCATGAATGGACACACGCACATTTCTTTTTTTTGTCTTCTTCCCCCCTCCTCCAGAATGTTACTGGCGAATGACTGAAACAGCCTTTGTATGAACAGGAAGACTTGTAGCTTGTCAATGCTGAAAGGACATTTTACGACCCCCAATTTGAACACGTAAAGTCTTAGGATAATGAATCACCCTCACAATGAACCTTCTCTCAGACATTCCGCAGACACACACACACACACACACGGTCTAATGTGTCAATGAGAATAGACATTTCTGTGAAAAGACATTTCTGTGTTTTGTGTATGAAAATACTTATATGTAAGTGTTGTTATTTGATAAGCCATCCTATGTAATCCCAGTGTTACTCCTTTTACATTCAAATAGTAAAATCAAGATTGTTTGTGCCTGATCAAGATAAGAAAATTCACAACTCAGGAGCATTCAAAGATAAAATATTCATCCTTGGTCTCAAAATGATCCATAAAAAGAGTTGATATTGTTTATAATATCCATTTCACTTAAAAACTTACCCTTAATGTGTTAAATGTGGAAATCCAGACATCTCCTTAGCAAAGTCGTAAATCACCAAGCCATGCAGTCGGTGAAACAAAGGATTCCCTTATTCTGACTGAAACTTGTGGGCTTGATCATGTGTAGAAATCAGAATTGGTTGATTACTAAAAGGAATGGTAACAACATGATGTTCAATCATTTGAAGTTTGTTTTATTGAATAATTATGGTTAAATTATGCTGTGTATGTAAATTAGGTTATAGTTGGTAAAGTTTATTTAATCTGTCTGGAATGTTTGGTCTTGTTGTAAACCTCTGATCACCACGAATCCAAAACTACAAGTTTCAATACCAAATTATGAACTGTGCGAAAATTATGAACTTTATCCTGCCTACAAAAACCTCATGCCTGGAGAAGGATCATAAACTGATCCTCCTCCTCCTCCTTAGGCGGGAACCTTGCACCCCCAGCTCTGCCCCCTTGTTGATTGGCCAGAGGGCCCATGCTCTGTGGGCATATAACTCCTGGACTCTCAGACAAAATTTTGAGAAGGACTCGGGACGGAACCAAAAGAGCTTCAAGACCAGCCGACCTCTCCACTCTGCTTTCCACGAACTCTCCAAGGTTCCTCTCCTTCAAGACCAACAACTCTGAAACTTCAAGACAACGCCTGAAACTTCAGAACAACTCTCAACTTCATCTCCTTTGGACTCAAGCTGCAACAACTCCAAGAAGACCAAAGTTTCCTTCTCAAAGTTTCCTTCTCATTCTGATACCCTTGGTGCAAGGTTGACCACACGTTTGCTAACCAGTGTTTGTTACTGGGGTGTGTTGTTTTATTATGCTCGCTGTTCAGGGACGTTTCAGTAATTTCAGTAATTTTATCAATACCATACTCATCCCATCATTGCTTACTTTTATTATATTCTGTGTTTATGTGTGTTTTATGTTTCCTTGCTCAAGTCGGCAAAGTCACTTCTCTGCAGATAATGCACCTAAGCTCTTATTAAAATAATTATCATTAAAATTGATCCAACTAATTTCCCTATTCAAGTAAAACTCTTTTTAACCGTGCAATTAAGAAGAGCTTTATAGGGGTTAATTACTGTATCCCTCCTGAACTAGCTTGCAAGACAAATAGTTCACACTGGTACTTAATAACCCTGCTTGATATAAGACCCCTAATTAATAAATAATTAATCAATTAGTAATTTATTATTAATTAATCAATTAATGAATATAGTGGTGAATCAGCCCTAAGCTGATTCCTACATATATTCTGGTGGAGAATCATTCACCTGAGCTAAATTTCCCTACAGTGCTCGTCCACGGGCACAAGGAGCCATGCTGTACCATGAACAAATGTTTTTCCATTACAAATAAAGCACCCTATACCTGAACCGTAGATCGGCAGCAGCTCAGAATGTGTTCCAGAGAACCTCTTGCCGGGCACAGCGGGCATGCAGGAGTTTCAACTATCCCTCAGCAATGCAGGTTGGCTGGGTTTGGGAAGGCATCACACACCACCTGAATCAGGAACTTGAGTCTTGCTGGCTCTGACTTCCAAAGCTCTGTCCAGGTGATCTTTGAGTAGATTCATGGTCCCAATTGGTGCAAGCTTCTTGCTGTTGCCTCCTCAGTTTCTGCATGGATCTCACCCTGGAACAGCTGCCATCTCTCTCCCCTGTGCTCTGTAATAACGTGGCCTTACGTGGCTGGCCTGCCCTGCTCATCCCACTGCCACACAGCCTACAAGGATGCTATGTTGCAGCCTCATTTCTGCCTGCTTGACCACCTCCTGTGCCCTCCACTTCCTTCCAATTCTGGCTACAGTGCCTGATGTATGATCTCTGATCTAAGCTAAGTCTCTGTGAAGTAACACCTCCCTGGCTTTGGAAACCTTAAACTCCTCTGACAGGCTGCAGAAAGGAAGCTGCAGCTTGTAGGTTTGTCCATACAGCGCAATGCTGCTAATGGTCTTAGGCAGACCCAGCCACCTGCGCAAGAACTAGCTGATGTTTCATTCTAAGCCCTTCACGATGGTTATTGGGACTTTGAACTTCCCTGGGAGGCCTGACTTGTCCACTGCTGTTAGCCAGATTTTAACTCTGTGATCATTGCCCACTGCTGACCACTGCTGTGTCTTCCTCAGGCTCTTTATGGGCTTTTCTGACACTGGTGTAATTGGGATTCCATCCAAGTAAAAGCAGTACTTGTCCTCTACTCTCCCCTTCCTCAGAACGAGGGACCTGTGATTGTGCCTTTCTCTAGACGATGCCATGCAGATGTTGATGTTCTAGAGATGAATCCCATGCTGAAACTGCCGTAGTAGTCCTGCATTAGTTCTTTGATCTTGGACATGGTGTGTCGTCAAAGCCTGGTGGCCTCGGGGTCCTAAGCAGATTATTCCAGTTATAGCAGGGAACAGCCCTACACATGCACACAGACACACACACACACAGGGCTTTTCGCTATGTCCACTTCTGAGCATATTCAAATAATTGATGGGACCTTTAATGCATTTTACTGTCCAATTCAGGGAATCAAACGAGTGATTCATTACTTCATTGATTTTCAGTGATGTAAATCAGTACTTCTACTCACTAATGGAGGGTTTGTTAAGTGTTCATGGTTCTAGAATCCTAGTCCTTTATTAAGGTCTGGTTTATTTACTAAGGTGTGGTTTATGATCTTAAGATAAACTGTTAAAAGTGTGTAAAAAACATCTTTCAAGTTCCTTTAAGTGATCACCGACCCTGGTCCTGGAGATCTATTCAGAGGGTTTACCTTCCTGAGAAGTCCACTTCCAGTCACAATCTGCAACACCTGATCTGGCTACTGAACTTCATCAGAGATTCTTGATTGATTAAAGTGTTATGTAAAGGAGAGGAGCCAGAATGTTAAATGCAGGTTGCAGCCACAAATAGCAGGAGGGCAGATCTTCAGAAGGAGGGTTGGAGACCACAGGAAAGTTGTGATGCAGTTCAGCTTCAGAGTGCACCTCACTACTTCCCCATGAAGGGTTTCAGTTTTAGAGTCAGGAACGTGA
Source organism: Alestes dentex (assembly GCA_037576975.1). Classification (NCBI taxonomy): domain Eukaryota; kingdom Metazoa; phylum Chordata; class Actinopteri; order Characiformes; family Alestidae; genus Alestes; species Alestes dentex. Next base: position 9,597 of record JBBIGA010159909.1, on the reverse strand, counting down.
AAGGAACCTGTTGACGTTCATGAGAAAGAACATCCTAGAGGAAGATTTTGCTGCTCTTTCTTTGTGTCATCAGAAATAAATCATCTTCTTATTTGGAATTTATTTAAGTTCTTCTAACCCCACCCCCCATTAGGAGAAAAAAGGAGCAAAAGTTATTTTGCTGTTCTCGTCAGCTTCTCAGTTTTTTTCTCTTTAACAACCTTATGGATCTCAAAACTGTCTGACCTCTGGGATCTCAAAAGGCTAATTTATAAGCCAATCAAGTTTTATTTTAGGTCCTATGGTTTATCTGAAAATCTGATGATCTGAGATGAATAAAGATCAGAGGAGTGAAAGAAAAGAAAGAGCATTTTAAAATCTTACATTGTGAATGGGATGAGATTAGAGAAAGGATCATTCTCAGGTATTGAATTTAAGAAGTGTGAGAAAATGGTCAAAATCTCATATTGATGTTAAACTGACCTCTGTTTTGTCTAGGAGAAACAGGCTTTTCCTTTCCTCATTCTCGCTTTAAAGGACCCCTTGGTTCCAGCAGACTGTGTTTTTAGAATAAATTATAGCCCACTGAATCAAATAAATGAAGACACTTAAAATTCACTTCCAAGTTCTGACTGAGTTTCAGTTCTCAAAGAAGCGTCATTGCCGTGGCTCCCCGAGTCGCTTTATTGTACTGAGGCCAAAACATTTTCCTTCAAATGAAATGAAACTTAGTGGCTCAGTGAGGAAGACACTAAAAAAGGAAACAGTTTGATAAGCCTTCTGACAAATAATGAAGTATTGAAATTTCTCAGATTTCCAGATCTCTCAGTTGATTAGAGAATGTTTTCAGTTTCAATGAAATGCAGGTTTTGTGGAGATTTATAGATAGATAGATGGATAGATAGATAGACACATTGACAAAGAGATGAACAGACAGATAGATAGATCCAAGATGGCGATGCGCTACACAGTGGCTACTCCGGATCCTACACAGGTGCATTTTCATAGTTTTTTTCAAAGTCTGTAGTTTTTTCATCATCAAAACATGTGTGTGAGAGGCGTACAAAGACGCTCTAATAATAGAGCTCCATGAGCTCAGCCTGTTTCACAAGCCCACCCCCTAGGTTGCCTGCAGCGAAGAGACGCCACAAGCGGTGCGAGCAAACCCAGAAGCACAGTAAGCGGGGAGGCATCCGGGCTAAGCTAAAGGCTAACCCAACCAGACCGGCCATTCCATCTATCATGCTGACAAATGTCCGCTCGCTGGAAAACAAACTCACCAACATTAGACTACAGAGAGCTGCAGAACGCGAAATGAGGGACTGCTGCATTTCCATCTTCACGAAAACCTGGCTGAATGATAACATCCCCAATGAAAATGGGGCCACATGCTATCCTCACGGACAGAGACACCGGCAGATCCGGAAACGCAAATGGGTATGGCCTGTTTGTCTACATCAGCACAGAATGGTGTGGTATGATTTCCAAACACTGTTCATCGCTGGTAGAATTTGTGGCAGTGAAGTGCAGATATATTATTATAATATTATTTGCTGCGGGAGTTCAGCGTTGTTCAGCAATTTTAATCATGTAAATTTAAAGATAGTTCTGCCCAAACTCCACAAATATGTTCTCAACCAGAGGAGCTAATATACTGAATTAAAATAATAATACATTTCATTTGAGGGCACCTTTCAAGGCACTCTAGGACACTTTACAAAAAAAGCAAATCAAAAACAAGAATAAATAAGAAATAAATAACAAAATGTATGAATAATCATAAAACTGCAAAACCACAAAAGATCCAGTCATAAAACTCATTCAAAGGGAATAAGCAAGTTTGAAAAGATGAGTTTTGATTTAAAGGTAGGAAGTTAATCAATGTTGCGGATACCCAGCGGGAGGGAGTTCCAAAAACGCGGAGCACCAAAGCTGAAGGACCTAAACCCCATGGTGGACAAGCAAGCAGAGGGCATGGTGAGCAGATTAGAAGAGGAAGACCTCAGGGTACGAATGGGTGTATAAATGTGCAACAGATCAGACAGATATGACGTGCTATAAATGTTAATTGCAAAATTTTGAAATCAATGTGCTATTTAACAGGGAGCTAGTGAAGTTCACAGAGAACAGGGCTAGTGAGTTTTATGGCGGAGGCTCTGGTAATAAAACGAACGGCAGAGTTCTGGATCAACTGAAGCCTGAACAAAAGCTTGTGAGGGAGGCTGACGGAATTACAATAATCAATGTGTGATAACCAGAGCAGAGGGAGGGAGTTCCAAAGACGGGAGCAAAGACAGGTATTTTTTTTTTCTGTTATGTTATCTGAGGCAACATGTACAACATTTGGGGCAATTTATAGACTTGCAAGTATCATGTGCAACTCTTCTGGTGCATTATTAGGGGTCCAAGCATGCAGTGCTGGAACCCTATTGTTTCTATGCTGGTTTTTAGGGGTCCAAGCATGCAGTGCATAGGATCCCTATTGTATCTATGCTGATTTTTATTATTAGGGGTCCAAGCAAGCAGTGCGAAGGATCCCTATTGTATCTATTGTATCTATTTTTTTATTGTTATTATTTTTCTGCCTCAAAACGCTTTGGGGAGCAAAAACCGTAAGGCGCACAGCCTTGCAATTTGGTAGGTACATGTGGTACTCCAACCGCTACTCAGGCACCAAGAGCCACACCATTGCACCAATAGGTGGCGCTATAACAAGCACTTTTGCGTTGATCCTCAGCATTCACGTGGATGTGACATAATTGACCCTAATGGGCCCAAATAGCTAATGCTCGGTCTGATCTGCCCCAAATTTGGTACAGATGTATAATGTGGTACCGCAAGGATGTGTGCAAAATGTCTTTGACATTGGCCTATGGGGGGTGCTACAGTAGATAATTGCATTTATTGCTGTATTTCATCCATGGCCTGTACACTTCAAACCAGTCTAACTCATGATCTGTTCAAGATAAAAGAGTGAAACTTGCATGAAATGGTCAGTCTGCTCGTTGTTAAACTTTGATACACCATAACATGTGGCTTTTGGTGACATCACTTCACTCTGATTTATGCATAAACTGAAATACACTTCAATTATGGAATTTCTGAAACCATGCATCCCGGTTGCAGAAAAATATGTGAAAGGCTTCCACATGTGTGTCTTTCAGCACCTTGTAAATTTTGTATAATTTTGTCAAAGAATGGCTAAGTGGTAGGCCAAAATGCAAGTATTATAATTACACACAGGAAACAATTTAACGATACTTTTGGGATATCAAGGCACAAGTTTCTCAAAATGAACATGTTTACATATTGTCATCATCAGAATAAGCATGCCAAGTTACCAAGGTTTGCTGTTTTTTTTGCCAAAAATAGACATTTCAAACCATATTTGTGGCTATTGCCTTTAATGGGTGTAACTTGTGATATCACACCATTGACACTAGGTATCTTCTTAGAGCTACTTAATTGCTACTAGTTATAATTTGTGGTACCATCTCTTCAGTCAATTTCTGCAAATACCAAAAACATATGAAAAGTTGTCTCTGTGCAGCAATAACTCAGTGTTGCGGTTTGGAGGACTGTGCGCAAACAGCTTGGACCTCGCTCATAGCTGTTCACGGCTATATTTTTTTTAATTATTATTTTTCTGCTTCAAAACGCGTTGGGAAGCAAAAACCGTAAGGCACACAGCCTTGCAATTTGGTAGGTACATGCGGTACTCCAAACGCTACTCAGGCACTAAGAGCCATGCCATTGCGTGAATAGGTGGCGCTATAACAAGCACTTTTGCGTTGAGCCTCAGCAAATTTGAACCATATGTCCGATTCTCAAAATTCTTTTTGCATATTATTCCTTTGCATCAGCCAAATCAAATGCAACCCCACCCATTAATTTCCGCCTAACCAGATTTTTTGCTAATTTGCATAATATGCAAAACCAACTTTTGCGAATTAGTCCCTGGCTTTTCGACAAATCTGCGCATTTGTGGTCTCGTTGGAATTGCAAGACACTCATGGTCAATAATTATCAAAAAATGTGCACATTTGCAAACAGCATGGCAGGCATATGCAAATTAAGCTTGTTGGTTTTGCATACAAGGAGGTAAACTGGAATTACTCATAAGCCCTTGGGTCAGTGCTTACCAAACTTCGTAAACCCATGCAAGGCATCATTCAACAGCAGTACCCTAATTTGTATCCATATTAACCACTTGGTGGTGCTATGACAGGTCACAAAGCACTTATAGCACAAAATTGCCTCTATCGCTCCAGCCAAATGGCCAATGAGCTAAGAAATTTGCATTCCACACAAGAATTTATTGCTTTTATTCAAATTTGGTCCACTTTGCCCAGTGGGGGGCGCTATAGCACACATTCAAATATTGCAGTGTTTTTCTGCCCATAACTCATGAACTGTGAGACATACTCACAATTGCTTTTTACTGATGAATTCTGCCCCCTGTCACAAGTTCAGAAATGTGTATGTTTTTGATACTACAAGAACATGTGCCAAGTGTCGGCCACTGGGAGGTGCTACAACAGGACATTTGGATATCTTCTATATACTTCATGATCAGCCTGTGCAGCTCAAAGCGTTCTCAAAGCGCAAATAGCTTGGACCCCGCTTATTGCCACTCGCGGCTATATTTATTATTATTACTGTTTTTGTCAGTGCCTGTCACTTCACACACACACACAACCTCACACATCCAAACACCATGGACCGATAAGTGGAGGTTTTCTCTGGAGTGCAATATTTTTGGGTACAATATGTGTACAATATGTCAAAAATATTTTTAAGTACAACATGTGCAATCTTGTAGTCCTCTGGTGTAATGTGCAATTTTAGGGGTGAGATATGTTGCGCATATCGGGCCGGTGCGGAATCGCATCAGCACACCCATCAAACCCCCCACCACCACCACCACCATGGCGAACGACAGCCTGGTGGGCTGGTCTAGGCTCAAAATGCCTGGGCCGATTTTTTGTCCCAGTCCAGCCCTGGCTGCGATCATGCTTTAGGGCTTTTTTTCGTGCTAGGACAACGCTTCACTTTTTCATGCTAGGACAACGCATCACTACCCTATGTATTTTAATGCGCACTGTGTTACACCGGCAGTATCTTTGCCAACTGGTGACTGTTAGGGTTACGGTGAGGGTTAGGGTTAGAGACTTTCCCCATCTCACGGCATTTCAACCTGTTTCAACCACTTTGCAAACAAAAACAATAAGGAATCAACTCTCCTACTGTTCCTCAGTCACCAGTTACCACTGGTACTGCCGATGTTACACGGAGCGCATTAAAATACATAGGTTAGTGAAGCATTGTCCTAGCACGAAAAAAGCGTGATCACAGCACATATTTTGATTACATTGTATATTGTGATGGATTCATGAAAAGTCGTGAGACCGGGCTCGCCCGTGCCATATGCTTAAAAACAGCCCCACACCATGATGTTCCCACCTCCAAACTTCACTGTTGATATTGTGTTTTTGGGGTGATATGCCATGCCTTTTGACCTCCAAACATGGTGTGCTTTATGACATCCAAAGAGTTCAATTTTGGTCTCATCTGACCAGACAGTTTTCTCCCAGTATTTCAGAGGCTTGTCTGAATGTTATTCAGCAAACAATGGAGTCTTGTGTGGTCAGCATGCATACAGGTCATAGCGGTTGAGTGCATTTCTTATTGTTTTCTTTGAAACAATTGTCCCTTCTAATTCCAGGTCTTTCTTCTAATTGAAGCTCTCCACAAGCGGTCCTTGGCTCTTGGACAACTCTTCTTTTCACTCCTCTGTCTTAAATCTTGCGAGGAGCACCTGGCCGTGGTCAGTTTATGATGAAATGATGTTCTTTCCACTTCCAAATTATGGACCCAACAGTGCTTACTGGAACCTTCAGTAGTTTAGAAATTCTTCTGTAACAAATGCCATCAGTATGTTTTGCAGCAATAAGGTTACGAAGGTCTTGAGAGAGCTCTTTGGTTTTACCCATCATGAGATGTTTCTTGTGCTACACCTTGGTAATGAGACACCTTTTTATAGGCCATCAGATGGGACTGAACCAACTGATATGGCAGGATTGCTTTCTAATTACTGATAGATTTCAGCTGGTGTCATGACTTTCCATGCTTTTCTTCATGCGCTCAATATTTTTTCCCTGTGTCATTCCATTTTTTACACATAACTGTAATGAACACGGGTATGAATCCAAATGCAGAGTAAAAAACAGAAGTTTAATATTAGACAAAATACAAAGTCCGCAAGGCAAAAAGGGGAAAACCTCCAAAACCGTAGTAAGAATAAATCAGTGACGAGACTGGGATCTAAGACATCATCAGCGGCCACCCATGACTGTTCCTCCAGGCCAATCGATGAAGTACTCCAATCGACCCCCACAGCGACGAGAGTAAAGGATCTCTTGGACCCGGTAAGCCACATCACCACCCACATCCAAGGGTGGAGGAGGTGGACGATCCATGTCCGGCGGATGCATGTAAAACAGGAAAAAAGGAAGTCTCAACTTAAGATCCCTTGTGGATAACCAGACTTATTGTCCTGGCTGAAACAGAGGGATTGGTCGACGGCGGTGATCTGCATGCTGTTTCTGTCGATGGACAGCTCATTGTAGATGAACATGGGAGACCTCCCACACCCGACCACTCTTACGGAACCAGTCATCCACTGCTTGAATATTGGTGTGTTCAGACTCCCAAGGCAGAAACCCTAGAACTCATTGAAAAGGGGTGAGTTGAGAGGAAGAATGTCGTAACGAATTCTGAGCATAGTCAGCCCAGAATAGGTATTTCACCCATGAATGTTGATTCCTGGAACAATATGTGCGAAGGAATCTTCCAATCTCCTGGCTGAGACTTTCGGCCTGGCCATTACTCTGTGGATGAAACCCGGATGTCAACTTGTTACCAACAAGTCGGCTGTTTCTAATGCCTTGGGTAGACCAGGTAAAGGAACGAGGCTAAACATCTTCGAGAATTGGTCCACCACCACCACTATGGTCGTATTTCCCTCAGATTCTGGGAGGTCAGTGATAAAGTCAATGGCCAAGTGTGACCAGGGGCGTTGGGGAACAGGTAGAGGTTCCAAGAGTCTGGTTGGAAGCTGTCATGTAGTCTTAGATTGAGCACAGACAGGTCAGGACAGTATGAAATCTGTTACGTCCTCCCTAAGGGAGGATCACCAAAATCAACAAGGAAGTAGAGTTATGGTTTTTGTGATACCAGGGTGACCAGTGCCGAGGGTAGCATGGGCCCACTGTAACAAGGTATTACGGAGATCAGGAGGTACAAATATTTTACCCTCAGGGGTTTTTGTAGAAGGAGGAGTGTTCCTGTTGGCCTCTTCGATTTGTTCCACCACCTCCCATTGGACTGGAGCCACGATACAGGCTGGAGGCAAGATGGTGGTTACAGTGACAGGTTTCTCATGCTCATCATATTGCCGTGATAGAGCATATGCCTTCGTGCTTTTTGAGCCTGGTCGGTATGTAACCATAAACTGGAATCTAGAAAAAAACAACATCCATCTGGCCTGACGGGGGTTAAGCCGCTTCGCCTCTTGTAAGTATTTCAGATTCCGGTGATCAGTGAATACAATGAATGGCAACCTGGCTAAAGTTGCGAATGAATCGCCAATAGTAATTTGCAAACCCAAGGGTTCTGGCCAATGCTGAATGGCATGGGTCTTTTGAACCTCCATCTGAATTGTCCCGACCCCTAATGACCCAAGAAGGAGACAGAGGTCTGGTGGAAGACACATTTCTCCCCCTTAATATAAAGTTTTCATGACCTGTCTACCATGATCAATGTGAGACCTGGTATCTGGGGAGAAAATTAAGATGTCATCAATGTATATCAATACAAACATGTCTAACATGTCTCTGGAAATCTCATCCATAAATGACTGTAACACAGACGGAGCATTTGCTAATCTGAACGGCTTTACAAGGTATAAAGACAGTCTTCCATTCATCACCCTCCCTTATACGGATCAAATTGTATGCGCTTTGGAGGTCCAGTTTTGTGAAAACAGTTGCGGTGCGGAGTTTTTTAAGTGAAGAAGGAATGAGAGGAAGGGGATAACGGAATTTAATGGTGACTTTGTTCAGGGCCTGATAATCTATGCAGGGTCGAAGACCACTGTCCTTCTTTTCAACAAAAAAAGAAAGTAGAGGCTGCCGGAGAAGTTGAGGGTCGGATGATACCAACTGCTAAGGCTTCCTCCACATACTGGTTCATGGCCTCTGTTTCAGGAAGAGAAAAGGGATAAGGCCTGCTACAAGGAAGTGGAGCATTAGGTAACAATTCAATGGCACAGTCCCATGAGCGATGTGGAGGGAGAGTTTTCTCAGGAGGAGGGTTAAAAATATCTGAAAAGGCAGCATAAGCAGGAGGTATCTCAATATTCTCTGTCATTAAAGGGCTTTCTACAGTGGTGGAACGTAAAGGAAGGATCATGCACTCCTTTTTACACCTGGGATCCATGACTGGATCTTTCTCTCAGCCCAGGAAATATGAGGGTCATGATTAACAAGCCATGGATGCCCTAACACTACTGGGTCTCAGGGAGACGTAATAATAAAAAAGAGAGACTTTCATGATGCAAAGCTCTAACTTGCAATTTTATTGGGGTTGTTTGATGTGTAATGTACCTTGTGCTGAGGGGTTGCCCATCAAAGCTGTGTACTGGGAGTGGTGTGTTTAATGGCAGAAAAGGTTCTCCCAGTTATTCAGCCAAGTTGCAGTCCATGAAATTACCTATAACTCTGGAATCAACTAATGCCGTGGCAGACACAAACAGAGGACTGATTGAGAGTATAACAGGTACAATGAATCGTTCAGCAGTGAAGAGAGAGATATTTGAAATGACTACCTGTTTCTTTGAAGGACATGAGGGACAGGAAGAAAGAAGATGCCCCGATTGACCACAATAGAAACAAAAATGTCATGCAGGCAGCGCTGTCGCTCCGCGGATGACAGGGGCGCTCTCCCGAGTTCCATCGGCTCAGGCTCTGACACAGAGTGGGGTTGCAGGGGCATGGCCACCTGTTGTAGGGGAGGAGCGACTGTTGTTGGGCGACGACACTGTTGCAGGAACCAATCTACAACTATGGCGGTCTGAACGTATTGCTCCAGGTCTGTGACATCTCCTCGACAGGCCAGCTCAGTCTGGAGATCTCTATTTAGTCTGAGCCGGAATATAGTCAGCAGTGCTGTGTCACTCCAACCACTCCCTGTGGCTAAGGTACGAAACTCGAGTGCAAAGTCAGCAGCAGACTGGGATCCTTGGCGTGAGTCATACAGCTGGTCACTGACGGACTTTCCGGACGGTGGATGGTCGAAGACACGGCGAAATGCATCGACAAAGGACTGTTGGAGGTCGAGCATAGGGCTTCGGGTGGTCCACAATGCCATAGCCCACTCCCGAGCCTTTCCGGTGAGTAGAGAGATCATAAAGTGCACCCTGTTATGGTTTGTCTGAAACTTTCTGGGTCGGTGCTCCATATACAAGGAACATTGGACTATGGACTCCATGGACTATGATGTTTGCAGATGACATTGTGATCTGCAGTGAAAGCAGGGCACAGGTAGAGGAAAAGCTAG
>JBBIGA010159890.1:0-17550 GCA_037576975.1 Alestes dentex | reverse complement strand
AGACAGAAAGAGAGAGAGAGAGAGAGAGAGAGAGAGAGAGAGAGAGAGAGAGAGATTTGTGTACATATACACACACGTGTGGTGTTTTCTAAAGTGGGTCAGTGCTGTAAGAGTCCCCTTCACTGCCAGGCCCGTCATGCTTTGAGGGGCAATAGAGGGGAGGGCAAACTCTCTCTCTATCTCTCTCTCGTTCTGTCTCTCTCTCTCCCCCTTTTCCTTTCATGTAATTTCATTGCTAGATTGCCATATCATACTTCCAAGGCGCTGTTTCTTTCTCTAATACTTTCTCTGTTTAAAGTTTTTGTTTAGTCTGTTTCTTTGTCAGATGTTTGTCTCTCTTTATATCTTTCCTGCTCACTCAGTCACATGCTCAGTCACTCAGTCAGTCTCTAGTCCTCAGCCTACCTTTTCTTCTTCCCTCCTTCTCTCTCTCTTTCTCTCTCGCTCAGTATGTGACCCTCTGGGGAAAGCATTATTCTGTCTGCAGCAGTCATGATTTCAGACACAGAAAAGAAAGAGAGAAAGGGATGAAGAAAACGGATTCATATGTGCGTGTGACGTGCTAATGAGTTCACTCAGTCAGCTGCTGGTTTTACTGAGGACAAAAACGCATGCACACGTGCTCTTACTGGTTCCTTTATTAGAAACACCTACCATATTACCGCTAAAGCTCATTTTTTTGCTGCACCGTTTGTGTATGTTATCCTTTGTTTCTTATTTAACACTCCTCTGTTCATCAAATAAGGGTGTATACTACTGTGAAATAGTATTTGCCTCTTATTTTTTTCTGTTCTTTCACATTTATCACATTCGGTTGATTCTTCAAAATAAATAGAGGTTTTTAAATAATCATTTGGTTCATTGAAGACAAATAGTTAGAACCAATTGGCCCTGTATTCGAAAGTCTTTAGTGATTAAAAAAGACTCCCCATGCTTGATTACTGCGTAAATACAGTATAACCTTTCCAGCAATGTGAAGTAGGCTAAGTGAACTTGGGAAGAAATGAGAAAAAAAGTGATTGATACATATCAGTCCGGGCCAAAGTCATTTCTATGACTCCTTCCACTAAACCATGGATCGCATAGGAACATCTAAGGAACTGCATGCCTTTCTCGACTCAGATAAGGTCAGTGTTTTTGTGCCCATTGTTAGAAAGAAACTAAGCAAAATCCATGCGACAATTGCAAGACAAAAATCACTGACGTAACCTGAGTTAGAGAATATAAAGGCTCAGATTTTCCAAAAAACAGCTTCATGGCCTTTATGACCTCATGATCAGGCTCAACTGGATTACGTAGCAAGACAACTGTCCGAAGCACAAGAGCACCTCCACCTGTGAATGGGTGAAAAGAATTAAGGTGATAGACTGGGCTAGAGTCTGGACTTGAACCCCATTATGACGCAAGGACCTTGGCCAGTTTGTGCTCAAAAGAACTGCAGTGTGGCTAAATTAAAGCAATTCTTCAAACAAAAGTGAGCCAAGAGTTCTCCACAGTGATGAAAAACTCTGGTTTGGTTGCAGATGTCAGTGCTAAAGGTAGCATCTCCTGGTTACTCTTTTCACATGGGTAGTTGAAGTGTTCAAATAATAAATAAATAACACTGGAGACATCTGGACCTGCTTTTATTCTCACAAATCCAAGTGTGTGGCCATACAGTCCTGTAAGTCATGACCACTAAAGCTCTGTTAGCTCTTCACATTTCTCATTCTGGTGCTAGTACTCTGTTACCATGTGTTGCTCCCGAGTTCCTAACCTGAAGTCAGGCTTGTTTCTGTGGCATCTGACTTCGTGAAAGCAGCTGGCCCTGTGGGGAAATGAATCACTTCCACGTCTCCCCTCATCCCTAATTTAACTCTCCCTGATTTAAATCTCCCATGTCTGCCTGTTTCCACAGTTTTCCACACGAGCCAAAGAAAAGCCCTCGCTGCCCAGTTAGGTTCAGCCGTATTTGAGAACATATGTTGGGCTGATGAGTCCAATAGCAAACACACAGTTTCCTTAGATTACCCATGTTCCAGCGGCCCACACTGTGGTCTGCAACTGCTTTCATGTGGCTTCCCAAAAACTGGGTAAAACTGAGTCATATAATATAAGGGGACAATGTAAACCATGCGTGAATATAGGGAAGAAGTTTAGATTGTGCACACATACACTCATCCATCGTGGCGCAATTTGGAAACAATTTGTCAGTGAAATCCCCTTTACACGTGTGCACATACACACGAGCAGCCACATGCGATCTGTGTTGCGTTCGGGTCGGGTTTCAACTTGTCTCATCCTTGCACTTTATCATCTCATAAACTAGGCACAGATTTCAAGCCCACATTCCTCTGAAACTAAGCGGCTCCCACTCAAAGCACCTGATGCCCATCAAATTATTAGCATGCTAGTAACACAGTCTCTTCAGTCTACATCAGTTATGCCTTGAAGTTGTAAGGGCATAATACTGGTTCACATTTGTGATAGTTGTTAAAATATCAACTATTATGACTGATCTCACTTTGTAGTGTGTGCACTGGGTGTTTTCTGTCAGCTAGTGGATTAGCTATAGCCTGATTTCTCTGTAGCTAGCCAAAGGCCGCTTTATAATGAGGCCTAGCTAAACCATACGTGCTTGTCTTGCTAAACTATGTTTTTTCCATCATTTTCTAAAGAAGTGTGTTTTTCTACTGTTATTTTCTTTATCCATAGTGATTTACAGTGGTAGGCAAGTGTAGCATGAGGAGTCAAGTATTTTTGCACATAGCTTTAACCAGTGGTGTTCCTGTCTCCTGTGTACAGGGCAGTGTGCTGCCATTTTATGTAGAAAGATATTCTAAGGCCATTTTTTCATAAGTCAAGAAGTAGAATTATTATATCACTTTCACCTCATAAAATAATTGACATCTAAAAGTAGATTGAATAATCTAATACTATTCTTACAGCAGTCTCATGCCGAGAAATATCAGATATAGTGACTAGATAAAAGATATTTGTCACTTGTCAGGATATTATTTTTTGCCTCTCGAATTCTGGATGAAAGACATTTTCATTGGATCAATTTGGTTATTAGTGGTTTTGAGGTGAGACACAAAAATTGTTCTTTTTGAAAAAAAAAAACATCACTGTACATTTTTTTGTAAAGGAAGTTTTATAAAACAGAATACATTTAGATAAGTAAATAAAATGCTCTCTCATATTTTAAAAACGTTTTTTGTAATATATGTTTTTTTTTTAATTAGATGTCTATTTGTATGCTTATTTCGTTGTGAACACACTCTCTTATATTAATGGTTTAGTGAACACTATGCACTGTAACTATAAAACATGTTTCAGGTCATTTTTTGGACAAAGTGTAGCTGAAATCTAGAAACTGAGATTTTTGGTTCTAAATGCGGAGAAACAGTTTTGAGAATGGGGCTCAAAACAGCATCCCTTAGAGAGATCTCAAAATGCAATATGTGATTACTGTACACATATTATATTAGTAATACACATATTTGTATAGTCTGATTTTTTTAGTGATACATGATGCATGATCAAGGCTAATGTGGGTGGTGCAAGCTGCTACATTTTGGAAAATACAGGTAGAGACTCAAAATAGAATAAATATATTTTGGTTGAGTTCTTACGTTTTAAGGAAGGACGTATAATATAATCCTTAAAAAACTGAAGGACCAAAATTGTAATTTCTGCCTGAAGGGGCCTGTAGTGTCACCTTTAAGGCTCAGCAGCTTTGGAGAGTGCTGCGTAGTGTTACACTACAGTTGCATTTCAGTGGAATTTGGTATATATATCTCCTTGCTGATGTGGGTCAGATTGTCTTGCATGCTTGGTAACGATAGTCTGGAATGCAGGCTTTTGTTTATCCTTTCTTCCTCTCTCCCCCTGTCATGCTGGGATGGTCACCAGTCTTGTACTGCACTGAAAAAAAAACAAAGAACTACAAGTTGAATGACTCATCATTTTGAAAATCGAATCATTGATAAAGATGACTTGCAGCTGTTGCTGTTTACAGGCCCTCTATAGTTTTACAGACCTACATCTTTTTTGTGTGATGAACAGAGTGGAGTACTGAAGTACTGACCATACCCACAAAGTGTATTGTGCCATAATTTGTCACAATAACATGTTGTCACCTTGCCGTCTTACAGTTAGCCTGTGTTAGAGGTTTCACTTTGTTGGATTTTTGAAGTTATCGTGCTTTATGTGTCCCCCGGTGATGAGGTATTTTCAGAATGCCCTGCCATAAACACAGACACCTGGGTTACGTAGACTTTTACAGGCCAGCTGGCCCGCGGAGCAGAGGGCAGGTATAGGGCAACAGCATAACAAAAACACCTCTCCTCTCATTCCCTCATCTCAGCATTACCTAATCTTCCCAAGCACACTTTTCATGCACACAGCCCCCCAGCTTCCAATAAAAGTCATTTTGCGAGTTCGGACCACACCTTCAACATATGGTTATGAAACTAAACTAAACATAGGCTGGAGTTCTTCTTCTCAAGCAAGAAGGTTCTAAGAAAGGTTACGTGCAGAAATCCCAGCCATTGATTTAGGTATTCAGGCAACCTCCCACGACCAGCAGGGGGTCCTGCTAACCTCCACATGCTCATTCATTTGTGTGATAAGAAAAATCTATTGCTAAACTAATATGTATCAGTACATTTGTCATCTCCACCATGGGGCCCCCAGGACCTCTGCCACATTTCGAACCTTGTTTACAACCTCAGATTCACTCACTGAGAGAGTGAAATGTTCTGAAAGTTACTTTGGCTGAATCTGAATCTGACAATCAAGAACTGGTGAACGGCAGTGGAGTAGCACACAAAGTACTTTACTTACTGTTTCTTGGCTGTGTGGTTACATCAAAAAGAATGTTGTAAACTCTTGTTAAAAAGAGTTGTTGATTGTCTGTCTTATAATGGCATGTGAATTATTACTCATTCCTCTAAGTCACTAAGGTTGGCTCGTACATTAAAGGAATGGCTCTGAAGATCAGAAAGGACTAGTGTCTGGGGTAATGACTGAGGGGCTTTCAGGGTGGTTTTCCAAGTGGTTGTTGAGTGCAAAAGTATATTTCACATACAAGAAGCCTGACTAATATGCCACAGAAAGACTTCACTTGACTTTGGATGCTAGATGATGTAAAACTGGAGACCTCTGTGTTTGCACTGGGTTCTCATACTTTGGCCATGCCAGGTACAAACGCACTATTGCTCATAATTTAACTCTCTGTAGAATGGAGCTAATGTGCATGTCGATCCTAACACATTGGGGAATCTGGTGGCTAGGTGGTTGGGGATCTACTGCTGTGATCAGAAGGCCGTGGATTCGAATCCCAGGACTACCGGTGGCAGCACTGAGGTACCCTTGAGCAAAGTACCGTCCCCACACACTGCAGTTGAGCAATTAGGCGAATGGGTAAAATGCAGAGAACTCAAATAATTTCCTCTGGGATCAATATATAAAGTAAAGGGATCAGTATAGAAAACTAAATTCCTGCACTGCACCTCTGAGGTTGTGGATCATTTTGTATTTGATAGTAGGCAAAAACAAGGGCCTTTTAAAATAACTTTTACACAATGTAATATGTAATACGATAATGTGGTTAATAGCAAACTGTCTAAGTCGATAGTCACTCAAAACTTTTTTCTTAAAAACGTTCCCACAGCTCACTCAAATCACATTACCAGCTCTTCATTAAGGTGGTACAGATCCAAGATCAGTCCTTCTTTTCACTGCTGGGAGTCTGAAATGACTGCTAGTGGTAAAGCAAGTCATACTGTAATAATATTCCTATTTCAACTACTCAGTAGTGATGGTGGTTAAAAGGTATAAAGGACAAAACAAGCATTCTTTGAAACTTGTTGTGACTGTTGTGAAATTTTCCAATTCACTTATTTTTCCAATAGAGAAAAACAGCTAGGACCCAGAACTCATCTGGATGGTTATAAAAACTACAAAATAAACAATAAATACTCAGCAGTCAGACACTCTTGAGTGAGTGACTAGGCCAGTCTCCAAGACCAAGGTGGTTTAGAAAAGAAAACACCCAGAATGAAAAACTGATTGAAAATAAAACTCAAAATTATGTTCATTTGTTATAGGCCTAAATCCGCTGCTAACTGTCTTGACCAGCTGTGTTTCCCTCTCTGCCTACCCGCCCATATGTTTATGTTGTTAATACTGGGGCAGTGGCCCCTGGCAGTGGCAATGCTATTCCTGTTTCACGATCCAATTGAGTGGAAGAAGAGAAGATAGAAGAGAGTGTGTGTGTGGTGGTGGTGGTGGTGGTGGGAAGGGGATCTCCACCCCCTCACCAGTCATCATCACCTTTATCCTGCTCTATTTATAAACCTACTCAGGTTAACTAAGGTCCAGTTTGTTCAGGGTTTACCATGCAACCCTGCAAGATCAGTTTACTGTTCAGGACTGCCAGTTCACTTCCTCCGAACTGGATGGCTAAGGTGTGTGAATGATAATAGTGTAGTCATTTACCCAATTTTGCACTTCACCCCAAATCTTCTTTGGAGTCCAAAGTCTGCCATTTTAGTTTGTAGTTTTTAGCTTGTCATCACATTGATGTTTTAAACCATATCAAGTTTTTGAGTGGTCAAATAGACATGCCATGTGGTTTTTGAAACTGTACTCCATTATGTTATCAAAAAAAAATCAATCAGCTTCGAAGGTACCATTGCTAGCTATGCATTTTTAGCTATTATCTAATTATCTAACAGTGATTTCAGTATTTTCTAAGTGAAACTAAGTTTACAAATCCTCTCCACAGGGAATAACGAGAAAAATTAGATGTTTCTGCAAATTTCAGTGCACAGGTTTTATATATTTAACACAGAGGGAAAAAAATAAAATCATATAATACCATACTAAATGTACATGCCACATCTTGTGATTTATTTTGTCAAATACATCAAATTCATTGAGAGATTTCACATAAAAATAAGCATACATGAACAAAATAAGTGTACTTAATTTCAATTAGAAAATCAATAGAAATGTCATTGTTTGCACTTAGCTCTCAGGGACCACATAAGCAAGTGTATTTGAGATAAAAATAAAAAAAAACTCCATTTGGTTTAATGCAAAGTTTTGATGACTGATGCATGTAGTTTGCACAATGCTAATTGGTAGCCATGAACTTCCATTATTTGTTAGCTGCATTAGCTTCTACGCTCCAGTGTAATGTGGCCTGTGCTCTTTAGGCGAGGGCAGTACAGTGAAGCTCATGGTCACAGGGGTTACTAGCTTGAATGCAACTGCCACATGAATGGGTCATTTAGACAGACCCATAATTCATGCAGAGATGCAGAGGTAAGAATGTGAGTGCCCCTGGTATCCATATCAGTCTCATTTCCTCTGCTGTCTGTTCTCTAACCCTAACCCTAACTCTATTTTTACTGTCAGTAAACAAAATGGACACCAATGCCACGGCTAAAGACAGGTTTCTGTTGTCGTGATGCTAATCTGGTGATCCGAGTGTGCCAATGGAGGCAGGAGGGGGGAGATTCCGGAAATGACTCTAAGAAGGAATGGAAAAAGCATGTCTCGGTACGCACGTGTCCCCTTCTAGCATTCAATTTTCCATCAAGTCAGAAAGGTCGTCTGGTGATACGGTTTCAAATATGGTCCAAAATTGAAATGCTAACTCATTTTTAGGGGACACATAATCACGTGTGTTGCTGGAATAGTTCTGGCCTGGTGGGTAGTTTTAAAACGATCACATTCTCACCATATCACTGGTACCAGTAATTTTACTGTTCATACAATCCACATGTGGAAACTAACTGCAAAAACAGCCCAAGTCCCTGTTTCTGATGTCACAAAAATGGATGTATTTTAAAGGCGCAGTAAAAATAAGGAGAGGTTGGGAAATGGTTCGGTAAAATAACTGTTTTAATGCATAAACCCATACAAAGGTATTATGTGGAGATCTTGAAAAAATAAAATACAAAAAATAGGTATACAATAAATATGTAGTACATATAGATGGCAAAACCACTGTAACGTGCTGTCTCTCATGACAGGTTGTAATACTAGCAGTTCCCACTATAACAGAATGAAATGAGAGTATTCGTATCACAGTAATATGAATTCCCCTTCTGGCATTTCCTGACCCACAGAGCAAACTTCCTGTGCTGTTTCTGGGCCGCTCAGCTGACCTCAGACCAGGAGAGTTTGTGGTGGCCATTGGCAGCCCGTTTTCCCTCCAGAACACGGTTACCACAGGGATCGTCAGCACCACCCAGAGAGGAGGCAAGGAGCTGGGCCTGCGCAACTCTGACATGGACTACATTCAGACCGATGCCATCATTAATGTGAGTGCACACACATGCTTCATTACTTTAAATAGGAATGATGATTATGATTGTTCTTGTTCTGCAATTCCAACTCAATATAGCACATTTATAAACAGCAATGTATAATGTATATAAAATAAGTTTAAACACCTATTACAAACATAAAAATACATCTATAAAATGATTTTAAAAAGATGAAATAAACAGAACCAAATAAATAAGCTAAAAGATTGAAAAAAACGACTAAAGAGAAACCAGCTGTTTGTGCCCTATGTTAAAAAACAGCTGTAGTCTGTACAGGATGCGTGGTGTAGTGGTGTGTGTGTGTGTGTGTGTGTGTGTGTGTGTGTGTGTGTGTGTAAGTGGGTAGACAGGATGGCCTTGAATATTTGTTAAAAATATAAATACAAGGTCTGTACCTTGCCGTTAGACTAACTTTACTTAGTGTACCCCAAGTTCTGAAGTTCAGGTTCTGAGGTCTTTGCACTGCCATTTTAACTCTTAATCCTGACCGGTTACAATTCTGTCTTCTCAAAGCTGCTCCCAAAGCTGTCACTGACATTATATACCTTTTCATAGAGACACACATTCATGCAAGCAACTACCCACACATACCTCAGCTGCATTTATTTCTCATGTGCATCTAAAGTAGATAAATGAGAGTTTTCTGAGAAGATTAGATAGAAGATAATCCACACTAAGGCATTAACGACTTCAGATTTTTTCAGATTGACTTGTCCGTCAATAAAGTCGAAGTCGAGTCAGCAGGTTGTTTGATGACATCAACACACAGACGGAGAGGAGAAACACAGGTGTCCAACAATGAGCAACTTGTATTAAAGTTCCCTGTAACATTAGCCTCTGGCTTGTACTGTAGCCAAAGGTCTCACAGCTTTAAAGATGAAATTAACAAGCAGGTCTGTGATCTGCTGTTTTTTCTTATCAGTCAGAGGCTTTTCTGTAAAGCTACTCCGCTCCTCTGGACTGGACGACTACCTGCAGTGCTAGTGTCAACCATGTTAGCTAGCGGATGCCATTTCAGATGGCCGTACATAATGCTGGTACTTTTATTGTACTTTAACACCAACTTGCAGATTGCTCAGGTCACCGAGCTGTTTGTGTGGTCTAGAGTGAAGTATCTCCACACATGTGATGTGTGTCTGTCACCTACCGCCTCTGCTGCCATGTCTCTCGTCTTGTGGTCTTGTGTTTAGATTCTCCTCCACGCGCCAACCTTACCACCCTTTTTATGAAGTGACTATAATAATTGGTCAAGGACTGCGTGTCAGCGTAAGCCAATCAGAGGTGTAGACTGCACTGTGTATACAAGCACATGCACAGAGAGAGGGAAAAAACACATGACTTGTCAACTTCTCTCAGGGGTCGTCGATGTCAGAGGCAAAAGTCTTCTACCCCTGAGAGAAGTCGACAAATCGGCTTTTCTGTTAATGCCCTAATCCACACACAAGGAAAGGGAAAGTCAAAAACAAAAATATAGGAGTTTCCCAAAAACTGAATTAAAAGAGGTATAAAAGGTATAGATAAGTGGGTTTTCTACCAATGATACAAACAATACTTGGGAGACCAAAAAAATCTCAGATCACATAAGCACTCTTGCTTCATTTCTGAAAAAATAGCCACATATGTCCATTCTGCTGTGAGAAGATCACTTAACACTGGGTCAAAAAGGATGTGTAGCTGTTCAAGAAGGGTTACAGGGAAAAAAACATTTAAACTAGAAAACTGAAGCACATCTGAGATGTGGAGGAAGGTTTTATGGACTGATGAGAGTAACTGGGATTAATTGGATTCTGAGAAGCAGAAATTGCTGCCAATTTGTACAGCTGAAACTTTGGAGGTGTTAACAAGAAGCATGGAAAATGTCCCCACAAAAAAACTGAAAGCAGGTCTCCCGACAAGAATGGAAACTGTAATAATGGCAAAGGGTGGACTCACTCCTTTATATTTAGTCATTGAGGTTTCTGTGTAATTCTCTGTTATACACATTTCAAATTATTTACTTGTTCTTAATAGTCATTTTGGCTGGAAATTAAATAAGTGAAAGGGTCGTCTCTGACTTTTGCACACACAGCTATTTTTAAAATGATAGCTGGTGAAAAAAGTGTCTTGGCTGGTCAAAATTGTTCCATTCCTGCTGTACTGTCACTTGAGCATAGCATTTCAAATGCTACCATGCAAGTTTCTTTACATAAAGTTTAAAAGATATCACACTGTCTGAACTCTTGATTTGTCTTCCAACAGTATGGAAACTCAGGAGGACCTCTGGTTAATCTGGTAAGGATTTCTCTGATTTGTTTTCTGTCATTGTATGAGGGATGTGTTATTTTGAGAGCTCATCAGAAGTTCTGTTGTCTGTAGGACGGTGAGGTGATTGGGATAAACACTCTGAAGGTTACAGCAGGGATCTCTTTCGCCATTCCTTCAGACAAGATCAGGCAGTTCCTCTCTGAAGCTTATGACAGGCAGGCCAGAGGTTTGTACTCTTTCACCAGCCAAAATGTGGCTGCAGCCCATTTCTGCATTCCTCAAGTGATTACATACCCAATGATAGTAGGTATTCCAGGCTGCACTGACCAACTAGCTTTCAGTATGCTTAAAACATAGCTGACTGACAAAAAAACGCCCATCCCCAGCAGAGACTCCCTTACTCAAAATACATACCTGTGTCTATGCATGTATTTCAAACCCTTACTTGTAGAATTCAGCAACTGCCCAATTGCTTCTATTAGAAGTGAGTTACAGATGGTTTTCTTTTTTTTTAGCATGGGTAAATGTGCCCAGATTATTTAACAATACACCACTCATGTAGCAAATATGGTTGAGATATTTCTACCTCAACAGGTAGAGGTTCTGCAAAGAAGAAGTACATTGGTGTTCGAATGATGACCATGACTCCAGCGTAAGTATTTGAGCTACTGAGCTCATACACTGTAAATAACTACACTTCTTATGGCCCCTGTTCAAGATCCTTTTCATCTTTTCTCAGACTGGCCAAGGAGCTGAAAGCCAAACAGAGGGACTTCCCTGATATCACATCCGGAGCCTATGTCATTGAGGTCATCTCCAAAACCCCAGCTGCGGCGTGAGTTATTGCTCTAATTCCCAAAGTGCTGAGCAGTTCAAAATGCTCTTGAACGCATTCAGATAATGTAGTTTTTACTGGCAGTCTGCACGGTGTGTACTTTTGCCGTCACACTTGGAGAGATGTTGTCTTTGGCTCTCTCTAGCTGCACATGTTTCAAATTTATATTAGCCCCCTTGCCCCTTCATTCCAAACACACATCTACACGAGCTCAGCCTCAAAGACCCACATGTTTACTCATCCTCAAAAAATCCTCACACTCAGGATTTTCTGTGACCACATTTTAACAGTAGTGTGTGGGTGTGGATGTGGCTGTGTATGTGTGTGTTTGTGTGGATGTGTGTCAGCACATTTGCTGGATGCTTATCCACTTTCACTTTCTTCCTGTCATATAATCCCAGGCAACCCAATGTCATTCAGGCCTCTAGTCTCTCCACCTGTCCTGTCTGCATCTGCGTGATAATCTTGCCATGTTGTGGAATATCTCAAAGCATCTACCACATAGGCAGTTTAGGTTCCTGTGCCTTTAAGTCTGACTTATGTAAATTATTTTTTTAACTGTGTTCTTGCTGTACTCCTATGGTGGCACAGTGGGTAGTACTGTTACCTCACATTTCCAGGGTTGGGGGTTCGAATCTGGGTCCTGGTCTTGTGTTTGTGGAGTTTGCATGTTCTCCTTGTGGTGGCGTGGGGTTCCTCCGGGGTCTCCGGTTTCTCCCACAGTCCAAAACCATGCATGTCACGTGACTTGGGGATTCTAAATTGACTGTGTGTGTGTGTGTCCCTGCCTCGTGCCCATAGACCCCGGGCTCAGGGGACCTGCGACCCTAGTAAGGATTAAGTGGTTACAGAAAATGAATAAAATGTTTTTGTTCTCAGTTTCATGGCTAGTATATGGATTGCATCCTGATCAGATTTTAGCCACATGCATTTAAACTTGGTAATCAAAAGCTTTGCTAGTCAGATTAATGTGTGTGTGGAGAACTATGCAAATCACCTGTGCTACTCATTTTCAGTCTCTTGCATATGAAGGACTACAGCTTAGGATGACTTCACAGTATTAGAAGGTGTTTTGTTTTTTGAATGCGTCTTGGAGAGTCGGGTGCATTTACAGTCCTGCTCAAAAGTGTAATTCACTGATTTTTTTCTTAGAACCAAACTAATATTTGTCAGCAGAAACCTGCAAATTTGCGGAAACCGCAGATATCCTCTGCAATTTTTTTGCTGAATTATTAAAATATAACTATATACATTTTTTGCACTGTTGAGAGAACACAAAGAATTCATTTCTCCTTGCTGCTGATTGGCTGCTGCCCTGTGACGCATCTCTGGTAGATGTGGTCCAGCATTCCAGCATCATAACAGTTTCCAAGTGGACCTATCTTGAGTGTTTCACTGAATGTTATTGTGTTTTTCATTTTGTTCTTTATAAAGCCCTATAATTTTGTTACTGTAAATTAAATTATTGCTGTATTTACCCTGCTTCTACCAAAGAAAACGTACTTGCATGAATTACAGTACAGTATATAGGGGGTAACATTGGTGTTTTACATTCTGTACTACACTGCACAGTATGTATACACGTTTACCTTTACATTTCTTTAAGGGTAATGCATTAAGCTGAAATCAAAGTGTTTGGGGAGCATATTTGGCAAATTTGCTGTTTTTCACTATTCGCGAGTGCTCTTGGAATGTAACCCCCCTGAATGTCGGGGGTTTATTGTATATAAAACTTCTATTAATATGTAATTTCCTGTTCTATATTCATCATTTAGAGCATTCATACATAATGCATAATAATTTCAACCATTTCCATTAATATACTGAACAATTATTTCACTTTCAGTGGTTTTATTCATAAAACAGTTAATGAAGTTCAAAAATTAGCAGATCACTTTTAGTGTGGATTTTTGCCAAAGTGTTTCGGGTATGCTGCTGAAACATGCGGCTCAAATATGTCTAAGATGTTTATATTTATGTTTGTGTTTATGGCATTTAGCAGATGCTCTTATCCAAAGCGACGTACAGTGCTTAAGTAGTCCACATCTGTTCTTCATACCTGTAAAGCTATATTTAAATCAACATCTGATTTTAACCAAGTTGCTGCTAGCTACGCTGTCAGATAGAAAAATGTCAGAGGTTAAAACACAATTAAAGAAAAAACGTTAAGATGGTAAGTGCCTGAGGGGTTTTAAAAAAAAAGCAGTTTGAGCAAACAGATCTGTATCTATTTTAAATGCATCTTAGGTGTGTTTGCACCTGCATTTTCATATGTCTTGGCCTTATCCAGATATAATCCTGATGCTCAAGATGCATGCAGTGAATAGGTGTAAACAGAGTCTATGGTATGACACTCTGTGATGAAGCAGAAGTGGGGAGGGACCAGTTCGGGAAAGGCTGACACTCTCACTTGCATATTAATGCCAGTGGGCTTAGTGTGGCATTAATATTTGTCTGCGAAGAATTTAGCGGCTCAAAGGCCAGATGAAAATGTGGAAATGTGGCTGTGTTACTTTGCGCTGCGATCTCAGATAACGTGTATACTCTGATCAGGTGCGTCAGAAGCATTTTTAATGTTAGGGGGACGCATCGGACTATGCGTGGGGTTTGGGCGTGGGGTGGGGTTTAGGCGGGGGCGGGGTTGCTGCGTGCCTGCAAAGTCCCGTCCTTTTAGGGGATGGGGTGTTTGGAAACCCCTGTTGAATCTTGAATCTTGAATCTTGAATCTTTCGCGAAAGAATCTGCTCCACTTAATCGATAGGAGATACACACACCACTGGAAATCCGCTCGGGTTTGCCTCCAACTCACCGGATGCAAGTGAAGTGAATCGTCCGCGCACAGACAGGCTGCTCGGATTTCCAGTGGTGTGTGTGATCTTCTATCGATTAAGTGGAGTGGATTCTTTTGCGAAAGATTCAAGATTCAACAGCGCTGGGTGAACTAATTACTTCTGTGAAATGTGGGGGGTCCAAACAAATAATTATGAAATGTGAGGGGGACACGTCCCCCTCTGAATGAATGGCGACGACGCCCATGACTCTGATTACATGGTGGTGCTTTTAAAGGACGGTTTCTGCCTATTTCTATTAAAGGGGGATTAAATATATTATTATATTTAAATTATTAAATATTAAATAATTACATAATTCATTATTTAAAATGGTAATTACAAGAGAAACTCAGATTTCATAACAGTGGTGGTGATAGAAACCAACTGCCATGATGTCTACAGTTCTAATATAGTGCTAATATAACTAACAGAACCAATATTTAGATCTAAAAACAGTAGTGTGTAAAAAAAAACAAAACAACTTTTCTTTGGGTACTGTCTTGCTTTATAATACCTTGCATAAACCACTCCACCATGACTGGGTTTTTAAATACTTTTTAGGCTTAAACCTTGTAAACTGCTGTAAAACACACATCAAGCAGCATAGTAGTAACCAATTAGTGCAAACTTACTGGCCAGTGTCTTGTTGTGTGATGTGGAACCTGTGTTTTAAAGCATAAATGTACATACCGGACCATGAATGTTACTGGCCACCCAGACACTCTGGACAGTTTGCAGACTTTGGAGAAGATTAAGAAAGAAAGGTTGAACACTGAAGTAGTTTTGCATCTGGAAAGAACTCACCCTTCCTCCTGGTTCCCCTAGTGTGCTTTAGTATCTAATATATCCATCACTTTCCTCTTTTTCTCTTTCATTTCCTTTCTTTCTCATGTTTCTGTCTCTACTCACCCTGTCGCTGTTTTACTTGCTTGCCTACACTCTTCTCCCTGTGTGCCTCCTGCATCAGGTCCCTCTCCTTTAATTTGTTTCTGTAACACTACAAAATAGCTAATCTCCACCTTAATTCAAGAAACATGCATACATGGATAATCATGGATCAGAATATTCCCATATACATCTAGATTCTCACCGTAGAAGAAATTTGACTAACACTTTATTTTGATGAGCCACTGTAGATGCTTTGTAGAATCTCACCTTTAACAAACTAAATGTCTATTAAATAACCAACTCTATGAAATCTAACCCTTGTCTTAACTTTAACTCAAAATTTATGTTTGATCCTAATCCTAAATGTAAGCCTACTGCTATTGATAATCATCTTAAATAATTATTGAATCATCTTGAATAATTATTTAAAAAATAATAATCCACTTTCTATTAATTCTCTTATGAAAGGGAACACTATAGAAACTTTTACAGGAATCCTAGTTTGTCTGATTTAGTATCTTTGTGGATACACATGCTTGTCAGCTTTGCCACTACTTACTAAGGCTATGAGCTACAGGGAAAGTAAGTAGGAAATAATGTTTTGTGGAAGCATTTAGAGGCAGTCTGTGTTGCAGTTATTTTTCTGTGGTTTCTGTGGCTCTGTGTCCACTGGTAAAATTCAGAAATATCATATTAGCTAGCTAGCAGCAAGGTAAAGATGACAGTACGGTAGAAAGAAAATGCATCATGACATGTCGAAAGAAATGTAGTGAAAAGGATTCAGGGCTTTGCTAGAAACATTTAGCTCTTATACTTTAAAAGCCCACCCTTGATGCCCCCAGTGGCCACAGCCGGCCACAGCCATCACTGTGGCCTAGCTAGCCTAGTTCAGCATTTTGCAAGTTTTAGAGACTAGACATTTTCTGTTTTATTTAATTATCAACAATCTTCTTCATTTCTCCTGCCACCTTGTGGAATGAATGTTTATTTAATGATTTGTCACCTAGCAAAAGTACTGTAGTTTATAGTTTAGTGTTTGTGTGGTGTATTGACTTGCTTGAGTTAGCCACCATCACTGTCAACTCTCAGATTACCTCTGTGATCTGAGATCTTACACAGATTGAAAACTCAACTTGGGTGTTAGTTTTAAGCTGAACCCAAACCCGGCAGTCTTGAGGTTGTTTGCAGCATCCTGGCTGTCACCATTCCATCTGAAACATCCTGATTAGGCAGCATAGTTGAGTTTCTCTAGGTTGTGAACTCTAGTTGATGTGTGGGGTATATTTAGGGGTATATATTTTTCCCATTTTAACTTGCCTAAAGTGTAATAAGTCATGTTTTAATAGAGTTGTTTTAATATTTGGCCTTTTTTTGCTTGTGAGTACTAAAATTCCTCGCCCATTACTGAACTCTAATGTTCCCAGAGTGGGTGCTTTGTGTTTTGTGAAAAAAAATGTGCCCACCACAGAGTCGTCTCACACACACACTCACAGTCATACTGGCCAACCGCAGGCCCTTCCTGCCACACTTATGACTCACACTGTGATGAGCTCCAAATGCCAGTCTTCCTAGTCTGAACTGCACTGCTGCCTGAAATAATGGTCCATCTTTCCGTGCATAAATGTCTTACTTTCAACAGAGTATGAAAGCCATAGTTCAGCAAAGAATCAAATGTGCCTAATTTTCCCTTTACCCCAAATGCAGTAATTCAGCCAGGATACGTTTAGTCCAAAGTTTGCTTATGTAGTTGTGCACTATGAGCTGTGAAGCTAATGTAGCTTGTAACCACAAATTACTCTAGAACCACCTCAAACCATGTTAACTTATTAAGCAGTCCCTGATAGACTTGCTTATGTGGTTTTGGACACTGATAGATGAGTCATTCTACCTTTGCAGTGGCGAACGGGGTATGGTTCCTGATGTGTAACTCAAGAACAACATCAGTAAAGTTATAAGACCACACATCATAACTCATTCACTAAATATAGTGCACTGCCTTTTTGCTTTCAGTGTTAAATTATATGTAAAAAATGTATGACATTAAGATGTGTAATATGACCACAGCAGAAGTTGAGAGAATGAGTTTCATGATTTAATGATGTTATGTTGTCTTTAGTGTCTCAACTAATGTGTGTTATTGTAATTTTACATAAGGATTTAAAGATAAAATTAATTTTGAATATAGCCATGAACGGCAATGAGCTAGGTCCAAGCTGTTTGCGCACAGTCCTCCAAACCGCAACACTGAGTTATCGCTGCACAGAATTTTTTATTTGCAGAAATTGACTGAAGAGATGGTACCACAAATTATAACTAGTAGCAATTAATTAGCTCTAAGAAGACACTTAGGCCCCGATTTTCAGGTTCGATCGCGCATTGTCTGAAGTCTTAAACGCAGTTGTCTTTGGGGGAGGGGCCAGCGCAAAAC
>JBBIGA010159863.1:0-17555 GCA_037576975.1 Alestes dentex | reverse complement strand
CCGGATCAGCCTGCACTCCAGCCGGACTGGGGCTCCGAACTCCGGCGGCTCTTTAGAACCATTCACTTCAGACCGATAAGAGGAACCGACTCAGCAAGTCTTTGTGGATGCGGATGTGGAAATTTCGGCATTGCATGCTTTATAGACGGCTTTCCGCGTGTCTTTCTTAGAAATATCGAAATGTGCCTCTAGTCCATTGACTCTAGTCCAATCTTGCGCATGCAGGCTGCGGTTGCATCATCATTGCGTAATCACTGTTTCGGTCGTGTAAAAAAATTTTTTGGCCGAACCCGAAAATGCATATTTTGCCATTTTCGGCCAAACATTTTCGGTGGCTGAATATTCGGTGCATCCCTACTTAATATTTACTGAGAATACACAATATTTTTTTGCTAACAAATAAATTGAAAGTATCTTCACCATTTGAGACCTTTATTGGCCAGAATTTTTTTATTATTCATCAACACCAACAGTGTTCGATCTTGAACAAGCTATTAAGTGATGAAACATTTATCGAGTCCATTTAAACGACAGTCTAGAATTTGACTCTGCATCACCACACAACAATGTCAGACATGCACTGTTACAGATTCTTACATATTATAATGGAAACTTGTTTTATTTGGCATATTTTCATTCATAGGTGTGAACAACTTTCCAGTGTTTAACAAGAATAATGATCTGCAGTTTATGAAATATATGGAAAAGTGGTAAAAAACTGTGATGCCCAAAAACCTTTGACTGGTAGCGTATGTCAGAAACACGGAGACATAGTGCCAATCTGGATTTATGAATGAGAAAATGTGTCCCTTAAAAGTGTTACACATGGTCATCCTCCTTTATTTAGATTAGAATTTATCTCTTCTGTTGGAATAAGGACCAGAGATGGACATTTATGAAATCAGATATTTATTAAGCATCCCATGACATCACAACATAATTTACAAATTAAATAACTTTAAAAATGCAACCAAGAAATAATGCAATAAAGTCCAAAATAAAAAAGGCTAAAATTCCCCTGATGGACTTTTTTCCAGCTATTTGTTCAACATAGATCATATTTAACCCCTGCCAGAGCGACTCTGCCGTTCACATTTGAGATAAATAGCAGCAAGAACATCTGTGGACGCCATCCTTCCTTTTAGTTATGAATCTGGAATATATGAAAGAACACAGAGGTTACATTAAAAGCTGCAGGAACACACAGGCAGGTCCTGGGACGTTGTGGATGAGTAACTCTCACCTTTCTTCCTCCAGGGTCCCCATGGCTTGCGGGAAGGCACGGCTGTTGGGTCCTGGCTGGCTGAGAACTGCTGCAGATGTGAAGAGACGTGAAACAAGTTTATACAGCGTTTCTACTCCTTACTGCTTCAGTGAAAAACAAAGAGTGATTCTGACAGCTTCCACCTGCGTGTCTGAACAGGTGGGAGACATCTGAGCTGAACCCCGGGGGTCTGTTCTGGAGGCCAAAAAGAGACCTGATATACTGCAACACTAATATTTGTTGTGGAGTTTTGAGCCCCGCTAAGGCTGGTATCATAATTCACAAACCCTTCAGGCTTAGAATATTATAAAGTTAAGAAATGACTGCATGTGAAGTTATCTCTATCTCTCTCTCTCTTTGTCTCTCTATCTATAGGATTTATTTTTTTTACCACAGCATTTTGAGTTTATAGCATAGTGTTTTTGGAGTATTTTCTGGTGAGTTTATTTTGACCTTATTTCATATTTTATATTGTTCTTGTCTCTGTGCGTCTGCGCAGTTGGAACATGCTCTGGGATCAATAAAGTTTTCAGATTCTGTTAATTAGTTGACATGAAAGATAGCATAGTTTTCACACCACATTTTCAAAATAACAAATGATTTTGCGTTTTCCTGCTCAGAGGAGTGAACAAACTGTAATGAATTATCATTAAAAAGTCCTTATCAGAATAATGTACTGATAAAGGGTTGTTTGACACACTCAGGTAATTAAACACATCAGGTTGAGGGTGTGTGTTAGAACATTTTGTAAAAAGTGGAGGAAAAAGTTACATATAAATACAGAGGCAGCGACGTACGGTGTGCCAGCAGGTCTGTCTCCTCGACTGAAAACTAATCTGGTACTGGTAGCAACCTAGAGGGTAAAACACTTGCCTGTGAACCCGATGACCACAAAGTTGCACCACAAACCCCCACTTTCTACCACTGTGTCCTTGAGAAAGACACGTAACCCTCCAGGGGGACTGTCCCTGTCACTAATGATTGTAAGGTCACTGTGGATAAGGGCCTCGGCCAAATGCTGTAAATGTAAAGGGCAGGTGACGGCCTGTTCTGTGTTCTATTTGGTTTATTGCATGTTGGGCCCAAAACACATGCCAGCAGAAAACATTAACCTAACGCTCATTAAGTTAGGACAACCTTTTTTTCTGCTGGCAAAATAGCAAAATGGATTTGGAAACGTTCATAAATGTTGCACATTGGGCTTTACAGTTGGAGTAAATTATCAAAATAAAGCCTACAGTCAGTTTGCCACAGGTCAGGTTTGAGGTTGTCCCAGTCAACCGTAAGTGCCATTACTATGAAATGGAAGCATCCAGGAGCAACAACAGCTCAGGAACAAAAAGGATGCACCATGAGCATCAAGACAAGACCTACTGTTCATGAAATGGGTTTAGATGGCCAAGAGAAGAGCAAAGGGAACTATGTGCCAATGCCAGAACATTGACCAGAGGGCTCAGTTGAATGTTGCAACGGCTAAACCTGCGATAAACAATAAAGAGTCAAACCGCACCTGTTGGATCTGTTGGATCTCCCTCATGGCCAGCCGGATGGAGGGGTACAGACGGGGGACAGGCCTGCCCTTGTCCATCTCCTCCTCCCCCTTGTGCTCCAGCTCGGCGCTGTCCAGACGCCTGCGTCTGTCCGACACACGCCTAAGCACCGGGGCCTTGTGGGTCTCAGGTCCTGGGTTCTGCCCTGGAGGAAGGAAGAGCCTCTGCAGCTCCAGACGCACCTGGTCCGGGTCCTCGTAGACGTTCTCCTCAGAGTCGGCACTGCTGCTGTTCAGCATGGCAGGAGCCATCATGGCCTGCAGCTCTTCATAGTCTGGCTCATGGTCACATTGCTGTTTGACAGCACAGGAGATAAATCAACAAAATCAATACAGCCCATAACAGACCTTCTAAAGTACAACAGGTACTTTCACGTGATCATATTGTTCAAGGAACCACCCATGATTGGCTGTTTGATCACACGGATATTTAAAACACCAGGTGGAGGTTGTTCATCAGAACATTTTGCAAAAAGTTGAGGAAAAAGTTACATATGTACACAAAGGCAGTGATGTATGATGCACCAGCAGGTTTGTTTCCTCAAAAGAAAACAGTCCAAAGCCCCGCCGTGCCTTTTAAAGGTGAGGTGTCAGTGCTGTTTGATAGTGCAGGAGACAGGTCGACAAAATCAAAATCATGGTGCAGCCCATAGCAGAGCTTCTGCACACCAGGGTCTGTGGCTCAGCGATGCATTCAAAAGAGAGAAGCTCTGAGGAGTCTCACTTTGAGTATAATGAGCAGAGTCTTAACCTCTGCAGTGTCAATGTGTCTGAACCAACAGCATTGTTTTTGTCTGAGATGGTGAGAAGGGAAGCACAAAAGCAACCACAAGATTAATTGCAAAGGAAACAGTGAGTTTTGAAAAGGAAGCACTGAGAAGTTCTTTCAAACACAGCGTGTATACACCATGTATATGATGCAGTTTTCCAAATTAAGCTTATACACACGTAGCATAGTGTATTTTGTTCTTGTCTGTGTCTGCAGCAGTCACCACATACATGCATAAAGTTTTCTGATTCTGATTAGGGACCACCTCTCAGTTGTTTATTTTTATCATTTTATGGTACACACTATTAAACTGTCTATAACATTTGGTGTCCTAAAACGGGGACTACATGCAATGGTTTTAACGTGATTTTTAAACATTTGGTTTTATATGCTTATTTTGACCATACATTGGTACAGCATATTGTTATGAATATATATGTGGATAAGATATGGTTCATCAAAATGTATTTATGACTATCTGGAACTGTTGCTTTTGTTAGTTTTAATGCCAAAAGGTAAAAAACGAGACCTGACAATTTAACCTCCTGATCTTTTCATGTTCAGTGAGCCAGAACACTGCAAATCTAAGCGACATCCATTTCATCACTTATACATTTTAGACCATTAAAGATCATTAAAACACCAGGATCCCAGTGGTGTTTCCCCATTTAAAAACACAGTATTTAGTGTAGGATCGGGCTTAGTATAGGTTTGAGAAATACAATGTTTTCTCTAAATTCAGAATCCTAAACTGTATCAGCCAATATACAACAGTAATGATGATGAGTATGATACTGTTGATGATGATCCTGAACGCACCTGTCCACATGGTAACGTGAGAAGCTCCATTAAGGGCTTGATGCCCACTTGTGTGTGGTACTGGACCAGATCAGGCAGAGAGGAGTGTGCCCGGTCTTCACCCAGAATTACGTACTTCCCGTTGCTCTGCATCTCGATCATGTAGTGCCGACAGCGGTTGGCACCCCTGTGTTTCAAAAAAGTACTTAGTGGAGCGAACATAAAAGGGGCTTTTTCAGGCTGTCACACTTTTTCAGGCTGTGATTTGATGAGCTTGGCAGCAGTAACACTTTCAGGCTGACAGCAGTGAAAGGATTACCTGTATGTAAGTGTATATCCTTCTCGACTTTGTCCAACTCTAATCAAAAAGCAGCCAAGAGGCTTGTCAATCAAGAGGTCTTCAGCTTGCCTGGAATAAGGGAATAAAAAAAATATTTTCATCAAGAAGACAAGCAGTTTGAAAATAACTATTGGGGGGGTGAAGCGGGTACAGGCCTGGTGGTGAAAGTTGCCCCAGTGATCGGAAGGCCGTGGGTTAAAACCTTGATCGAGGTACCGTCCCCATGCACGAACCCCCGCCACCCCCCCCCCCCCCACACACACACACCCCAGGTGTCATTGTCAACTCACGCAAGTGTGTGGGTTAAATGCAGAGAACAATTTCACACTCTTCACACTTAACGCTGTGCTGTGAAGTGCTGTAGTGTGTTAATGCATGAACAGACCCCCTGGAGCAACTGCGGGTTGAGTCTTGTTCAAGGACACAATGGTAGAAAGTGGATGTTTGAACCTGCAACTTATGTGGTCATCAGGTTCGCAGGCAAGTGTTTTACTCGCTAGGCTCCTACCACATAAAAACAAATCATAAACAGACAAACCTCCGAGTGATCATGCCATGGAACCAGCAAGGGAATGTTCCATTTCGGGCCACTTTGCGGGCTTGAGTCTCTTTGAACCAGCGGATGGTGTTGCTCCTCCTCTTTCGTTTCTCCTTGACTCGCTCCTCATCCACTGGCTGACCCATCAGTTTCATCAGGTCACTGCCTTCGTTCAGGTCGTTATCAAACGGGGTGGCCTGCGCGAGATTTGAGGAGATGGATGATGGAAACTTGGTTTTCACAAGTTAAGCTTATTCACAGAAAACCACTTCCTCCAAGTGGTTCATCAGCCACAACCTGACTGTTTGACACCCCAAATGGTCTCTGAATACCACTTCACAAACAAGTGAAACTGCTTCACAAACAAATGAAACTGCTTCACAAACAAGTGTCAGTAAACTAGTCAGAATTATTACTTTATTAATTATTATTAATAAAGATTAATTGGCTAGGGAATAATTTATGACGCTTTTCCACTGACGCAAGGAAACATGCCTTCCCACGAACAAACGTTTTTCCGTTACAAATAAAGCGAGCCGTACCCGAGCTGCTGGACGACAGGGCCGAAAGCGTGCCACAGCTGAACGGACTGTGTCGCTGCTTTCTGATTGGTCGAAATGTCATCACAACATGGAAAGAGGCCTCTGTCTTTCACTGCCCATGCAAAAAAAACAACAATGCAGATACAAACTAACAACTGAGTCGATAAAGTACAAGCACGACTGTCTGTTTGGGCTGAAGATAAATTTCAGTAGGAGTTTTCTGTAACACTACAAGAAACATGAAGGTGATCCAGGACATCGCTAACAAAGTTTGGTTTTCATCACATGGATAAAGAATGCAGAGAGAGAGAAAAAATAAACTAAAACAAGACTATAAATAATAAAAGACCACAATAACAAAAGCAGCTCTGACAGAAAAACGTTCCACTGCTTCGACTCCATCAACGCGGTTTGGGGCCACGAGCGGCCATGAGCGGCCATAAACTGTGGAAGATACAGCGCGGTTTTGGAATGTTTTTTCTGTCTAAAACCTAAAGTAAAAGAAATTTGGGCATTTTTGTTCTTTGTGAGCATGTGTGTGAGACACGATTTATAAACCCCCAGTAGTGGTTATTATTATTACATGCTTTTTTAAATGACGATAGATTTACTTCTATGTGACTCAGGACCACCAAACAAAGCTCAACATGACGTCTGACACCTTGAGCATCAACACAAACCAGGGGAACTTCATATAAGGAGTTGCTTTGCCGACAATTTGCCATTTGTTGCACTTCTGGCACGGATCTGTACCGCTCAGGGTTAATGGCAGGGATGGACTCTCACCTCAAACTTCTTGATGCGTGGCTGGGGTTTGGGTGCTTCGTGGGAGGAGTGGACGATTCCGGTGAGAATAGACCGAGGTCTGGGCTCAGGCTTTTTCTTTCTGGGCATAGGAACTGGAGGAGAAACTGGTCCTGAAGGGACATAAGTGAAACACTTTAGTTTCTCACCTCAGGGACAGAGTTGGGCAATGAAGCATGAGAAGAACAACAAAAAGCCTGGAGTGAACTGACCATGGCTGAGGTCTTTGGGATGATACAGGTATGGTGAAAAGCCAAGTTAGAAAAAGCAGGAAAGGAAAAATAGTAACAGCGGAGAATTTTGTTGTCTCACTCTTGTTCTCCTGCTCCATAAGCAGACGCCTCTTCCTCTCCTCCTCCTCCAGAAGTTGTTGCTGCTGCCTCCTCATCTCTTCCTCCCTCTCTTCTCTCTCTCGCTGTTCCTGCAGTTTCCTCCTCACCTCAGCCCTCAGGGCCAGGAACATCCTCCTGCTTCTGATCGCACGATAATCTGGGGACCGCAAGATTAAACACATTAAATCACAAAAGATTTTCGCCTGGTCCTTGTTATGTCAATCATAGTCAGTTCACACTCACAGTGTAAAACTCTACTGTGCGGCAGGATGGTGAGAACTTACACCTGTGCTGTGACTCAGTCACCGCCGCTTTAACTAGACTGTGGAATACCTGAACGTGCTCAGAGGAGAGAACCTGCTGCTATTCTTGTCAAGATCACAAAATATTTGCTGACGATTAATTCTACTAGAAATAAACAAAAATAATTGTATTTAACTATTTAATGGTAACTTTTGTTCATTTTTTGCAAGTATTCACAGTATAAACCAAAAGTGGCCAAACTGACTGATTCCCTGATCCCTAGCCGTCATTGCTGGTGATATAAAACCCTTTTGAAAAAATTAGATTTAGCTTTTATTTTACTCAAACTTCTGAACAGCAGTGAATACTAAGTTTTTACAAACCAGTACAGAGAACATTAGGAATGTCTCTTCAGAAGAACTAAGCCAGCTGTGCTCTCATGGGCGGAGGGCTAAGTGAACAGCTCTGGTTTTTAATGTATATTAGGACGAGTGAAAGCGGGAGATCAGTGAGAAAAAGCCTGCCGGAGCAGTGCTACATGGTGGCATGTTTAAACAGGGAAATAAGAACCTGACTGGCCCGGACTCAGTGAAACGCTGTAATTCTGTTCTTCATTGTGTGATGAGGTGCTGTTTCTTTTGAAGAACGTCCAATGTAAATGAATAAACAAAGGTCTGACTTTGAGTCTAAAGACATATATAAGGATAAAACCTTTGTGTCAGGTTCAATCATGCCCTTTCGTGAGTGTGTTTTCCCCCAGATTCGCCCGTGTGCAAATGTACCCCTCCGACGAGCCTCAGGCACAAACGATAGAAGATGATTCACAGCAGATCTCGGAGTTGGCAGGTGTGCTTCTGTGAGAAATGGCTGCAGATCTGCTGTGTGATTATTGAACGGCTAAAACAAACACCAGGTTAATTGCCACTCACTCTTCTGAATGACGACAGCTGCCCTCCCCAGCCTATCCAGCAGACGAGCCAACTCTTCTTGGTGCCAATATTTAAAAAACAACCGGGACGACCTGAAAGAGATAAGGAAAACACCCATCCTTCAACGAGCTTCACATGTCCTTGGGAACGAATTTTCCCCATCAGGCTTGATTTCACGGAAAAGGGGAGACTGAATTGACGAACATGAGAAGCATTAATCTTAAATGCCTCGAGGACCCTATCTGCAGTAGATGTTGATGGCTATTAAAGTTGATGGCTATTAAATCCATTTCATTCATCAGTATGTCCCACATGCTGCTTTACGATGTTTTGAGGTGTGTGGGCTTGTAAAAGTTAAACCTACCCGCACTTCCAGCCAAGCAGCTCTGTGGTATTGAGGATGGATATGCAGCTGATTGAATAAAAAAGATAAAACAAGCACATCAGGTCAAATAAAATGTACAGTACTGTGCAGAGCCTAATCTATAGCAACCCCTCATTTCTTGATATTTTACTCTGAGTCACCTTATTGGTGCAAAAATATTATTTTATGTCTGCCAAACTGTCTTATCCTTAGCATACTGGGTAGATTAAATGAAAGAAATGGGAACAAATATTTTACTACTGCAAAATGTCTAAAGATACAAGGAGCCTAGATAAAGGAGTTCCATCCACTCAGCATTCAGCACCACCAGTATACTGATCACCGCCTGATCATCTGGAATCATCTGCACCTGTTTCTTCACTGGTTCAGGACTTAAGTTAGATGGTCTTTGTTCTGCTTGAATGATTCATATGTAGGTCACTGTGTGTCTTAACAAACAAAAAACATTCCTCAGAAACTGGTCAGGTTCTGAAAAACTGGACTGAACATGAGTGTTTAAAAGTCCTTCAGGAAGCCTGGAGAACTGTTCAAGACTTCATTAAAAAAGAAAGACTGGATCTTTGGAAGCAAAATATGATGAAATGAGGGCTCAAGACTTTTGCACGGTACTGTATATGTACTTGCATTTTCAACAATAGATGTGACTTGACAGTGTTTGATGTTTTGTCCCCACCTTTCTTTGTCCAAAGGAAGATCCGGTTTTAGCAGCAGGATGTTGTACCTGATGGATGAAAAGAGCTTTAAGTTGAAAACAAACCCGTGACTTTCACTTCTGCACTTAAAACCAAACACTTAGGTCTTACCTCTGTGCAAACTCCTTAAAAAACGGCCGCCAGGAGAAGCCTTCCCTTCGGATGCGGATGGTCTCCAGCAGGCCGTTGTACCTCAGCTAAGAGAGGAAAAAAAACAAGTCATGATGTGTAGTGGCAGGACTTTGCATAACACCATCTCATATTCTCAAATAATCTTTTTTCCAGCCGCACACCAGGTGGCGCTCTACTGCTTTTCCTGCAGCTTTGGGCTCGATGACACATTCAGCCCACGTCATGTGACGTAAGAAAGTCATACACAACAGGTTTAAAGGTCATTTTGTGTAGCAAAATAGAACAAAAGTCTGTGAGAATTCCTAGAAAGACCTGTTGTTCAACTTGAGAAGCTGAGACGCACTCACACCGCCCATCAAAAGTTTGGGAACAACCAGCTTTTTAATATTAAATGTTTCATAAATGAAAAATGTTGGGTTTTAATTACTTAATGTTAAAACCAAGTTATTAATTTTTTATTAAACATTCTATTCTAGTCCTGCTTTGGAGATTCCACATGGTAGGACTGGGTTTTCAGTAGGGCTGGTCCAGTTCATACCAATACACCCTGTCTTCAGTACAGATCACTGAATCATACTTTCTTCGATACTGGCTTTATAACTCCCAAAAGTGGGTGTGGCTTCAACCAGAATGTGATTTTTCATAAACCACAGCACATTTTAGGCTAATCTAGAACCTCTAACATTAATAACATGCACTTGGAATTCAGTTCAGACAGCCAAAAACCAGTCTGGATTTTTAAACACGTTTATTTGCTTACGTTTTGCGTATTTACAGTAATTTGGTTCTGAATTACTTTTTCAATACTCGGTAATATTAAAGTAATTTGGTTTCTATCTTGAAATTTTGATACCCAGCCCTAATAATCAGCACTCAAAAAGTGTTTCAATATGTGCTTATAATAACAGTTTGGAAAAAAACAAATGGTCAGATCCTTGCTCTTCCTACCAAAGAAGATACTTCAAAAAATGTGAAGCCAAAGGATCCGCAATACGCTTTTAATGTTAAAAAAAAGCATTAAAGCCGGTGGGAGGCTGAAGCTACGAGCCTTCAACCTACTGTTTTGCCCAATGAGACCCAGGCACTTGGGCCACTGAAATTGCAATTAGAGCCTAATTTAAAAGGAATGGGTCGAGGTTTTGGGTTAAAAAGCTATTTTTCTTGCTTACTTAGAACACAACATTGAAAAATATTACAACAATTCCAAAAGAGGGCAAGGTGTTCTCAAATGTCTGACAGGCAGTGGATTTCAACGACAATCACAATTACAGTAACTGCGCATTTAAAGATGAGTTTCAGGTGCTTTTAGGCAAGAGACCTACTTTATTATTTATGCAAATTGTCAAATGTTGTCAGAAACCATGTAAGAGAGTCTGTTTAGGATTATGTAACTCCATGCAGGCAAGCTTGTGATTCAGGTATGCAGTTTACACAATACTAGTCTGGTGACCAGTTTCCATTACTTGTACAGATCACGTCAGCCTCTAAGCTCCAGTGTAAAAATAAAGAATCACCACGTAGGCCTTGAATAAGAAACTACAGTTTGGGTTATGCAGTTTACACACTACTAGTCTGGTGACAAGTTTCCATTACTTGTACAGATCACATCAGCCTCTAAGCTCCAGTGTAAAAATAAAGAATCACCACATAGGCCTTGAATGAACAACTATAGTTTGGGTTAAGGGGAATGTGGTTTAAATTTGCCTTCATATCTTTGAGATCAGTAACCTTATTATTCAGGGGTCCAACAATTTACAGCCAGAGCTCCTCTCTTTCCTCAGAGCAGGAAAGAATGGGGGCATGTTTGGACCATCAGTGAAGCCAATGGGAAAAGCACAAGGATGGAAAGTGACTGTTTTCTTTAAGGTCCTGCCAAGAAAAAGCAACCCACCAAACTGGGGCTCTGATTCAGCAAAGGGGAAGCACATGTGGCCCACCTGATCCATGACCAGCTTACTGTCCAACTGGTCAGGCAGTTTGCTGCTGTTGGGTTTGATACATCTGACAAAGTGTGGACTGGCTGCAAACATCTTCTCCATCAGCACGGCCAGAGAATGCTGCACATGAGTTACAAGTTATAATTTACTACTGACAATCAAAACTGTCCATTTCGAGGACAAAGGCTGTTAACAGTGAAGGAGAAAAAAAAAAAAACTTTTACCTTAAACTGTGCGCCCACAGATTGTTTCCTGGTTGAGTTGAAGTTGTCTTCCGCGACTTGTAGCTGAAATCAACACAAAGTTTACAAGATGCTGGTAGCGGGTTAACAGCCCAACCCCATGTGTTTTTAATTTTTTTATTTTAAAGGCCAGAGAATTAACAGTTAGGCTGCATACAGTTAGACACAAAAGTCTGAACACCCCCAGTCAAAGGATTTTAGCCGATGTTAATGCCCAATTTCTATTTATTTAGAAATTGGGCAGTGGAAAGTAGTGGAAAGTACAAAATTATTTTTTGTATGTTTAAAGTTACAAAAAAGCAAATAAACAGTAGGTCTGCATTAAAATGTGTCATCTCTAAAGAACATGTTCTTATTTTCACTTAGAAAATGCATAACACATCATTTGACCGGGAGGCCCAAAATTCGTATGTGAATGAAGGTAAAAGAAGGTAAAAGCCTTTAAACATGAAAATATACCTTCGCTTTCCGAGGCATCAGCGTCCCTGTTCTGGAAATTGTGGCTGGGGAAAAAGAATTCCCAAGAATGAATACAGTAATAATACAGTGCCACCAAATTAATAAAGCACCAATGGATTAATACAGTAATACTAGATTAATACAGCAATACTAGATTAATATAGTAGATGAATACAGCAAAATGTAATCAAATTAATATCAGATGAATACAGTGACATTAAAGTAATACAATGATGTTAGATTAATAGTGACACTAGATTAGTCCAGTAATATTGGATTATACAGTGATACTAAACACAGGAAGACTAGATGAATACAGTGAAACTAGATTAATACAGTGGCACTTGATACAGTGATACTATATTAACACAAAAACACTAGATTCATACAGTGGCACTAAGCACACATGCTTCATTGTGTGCATTGGATTGTGATTCATTTCATCATAATGGTTTACATGATTGTTCACCACAGTCCTGACTGCAACATTAGTACAACCCTCATTTTCCTTCCCTGGGTAAGATGCATGGTTTTGAGTGTTTGTTGTTCAACCAACTGTGAAACATGTGACTACAGTTCCTGACTCTGCTTAAGCTGTACACAGGGCAGGGTCCCTATTTTTAGTCGTGCTTAGAAATCATTTCAGATAAACAAATGAGTTAATGAAATATCTATGGAGCGCACCCTGGACTGGTCTCAAGAGTGTTCACCAATAACAGTGGGAAGGGGGGAGATAAAATGATGCACAACTGTTTTAAATCACAATTTAAGTTAAACAAATGATGCCATTTATCTCTCCTTACCAGAGAAGAGGACACTGAGCAGGGGAGTAACACTGTTGATGAAGAGAGCGCGGATGTTGGCTGGAATGTTGTCTCTGTTCTTCTCCAGGAAGCCGCTGGCGTTATATTGCACCTGAACAGATCACAAAACAATTCAAAAGGGCTGCAAATTCAAATATACGGACTACTTTATTAGAAACCACCAACTTGGAACTCCACTCTCCTGATGTACAAATTACAGACTGTAGTCCTATCTATTGATGTAGAGTTCACATAAGCTGCCGTTTAACCCTTCATCTGTGGTCAGTTTTTGGCCACAGAGCTGCTCTGGACATAATTTCAGTGGACCGATCTCATCTTAGTAGAGAGGCTGAAGTCTGATGGTGCGCCTGGTAAAATGACCTGTGACTGTATTTACAGCTTCGCTGGAAAACTGATCCACAGACTAAACTAGAGAGGAACACCTGTGTTAATGCTGCCATGGTGATGGTGAGGTTTCTTCCCATATGTAGGACATGGTTTTTCACTATTCCATCCTTCTGAATAATCTTGCCAAGAGTGTGTTTTGTTTGAATTTGGGGTGAACGGAAAAGCCTGGGTCCAGTAACACTGTTCTTCCACAACTCTGGTTGACAGAAAAAGTTGAGAAAACCGAACTCCTGAAGGAACATCTGAAGTTTAACTGCAGAGGGAGGTGATGCACTACCACTGGCGGTGGCAGATTTCAAAATAAAGGAATTTCTGTTTTGCTGTTAAACATCTACCCCCACATTGAAAACTCAGCATTCAGATTCAAATGAATAGATTAGCTGTAAAATGGCAAAGTAAAAAAAAAAAAAAAGTAAATAAATATATAAATAAACAAACAAAACCAAACAAATAAATAAACAAACAAAAATATAGAGGGGGGGATTTTCCAGAGTGCATTTTCTGTACAGCTTCAGTGTCCTGCTAGTTCAGATCAGTTGAAAATTATGAAAATATAACACTTCTGAGTTACTCACAGGCATCTAAAACTAAATTCCAGAGCAGCTCTGTTTTAACAATTAGAAAAAATAAAACATTTCTTTTTTTAATAAGTAGCAGCATGTCATCGAAACTCCGCTCTCCTGATGGAGAAAGTAGAGACTAAGAGACTGTATCTGTTGAAGCAGAATTTACATAAGCCACCTTCATCAGCGGTCAGTTTTTGGCCACAGAGCAGATTTGGGCACATTTTCAGTGGACTGGTCTCAGCTTTGGCCTATGACTGTAGGTACAGGGTAAAATCAGTGTGTATGATGGTCCTACAAGGCACATGGACACTAGTGGAGGGTAAGGGTAGGAACACTAATGAAGAAAACCTCAGAACTGTGGATCCAAACATACCTTGCCAGCATAGTGCACAATAGTGAAGAGAGGGCTGTGGCTCCGAACCATTTCAAAGTGGGGATTGTCCTTGAATTTGCTGTTCAGCTTGTCCACAAAGTTTCCGTCTGTGGCCTGAGAATTTAAAAACAGTGTCTGAGGGGGAAACTTCACTTGAGCTTCTGACGTGTTTGTCCATGCTCACAAATAGACCAAGAGAAGTGCTTCTCACATGATTACTCATGAAGTAGGTATCTTGTTAGCTTGTTAGCTACCACATTTCACGCTCAGTGAGGCGTTCAGTTCTGTAAACAACCTGCCCTAGGTGTAACTGGCACATCCCATGTAATTGGGTGGAACTGCAATAGCATGAATTCTTCTGTGTCCTGGGAAGTGCGAATAGGTAGTAGTTCTCAAACATATATCACATGCAAGACTACATTAAAATACAAATAAAAGTATGGCTCAATACTATACGCACGCACGCGCACACACGCACACGCGCACACACGCACACAATGATACATATTACCAGAATGTGTGTGAACAGATGCCTTAAGATGAGTCCGTCTGCTCACCTGGGGGAAGGTGCTCTGCTCATCCAGCAGGGACA
Source organism: Alestes dentex (assembly GCA_037576975.1). Lineage (NCBI taxonomy): Eukaryota > Metazoa > Chordata > Actinopteri > Characiformes > Alestidae > Alestes > Alestes dentex. Next base: position 2,858 of record JBBIGA010159863.1, on the reverse strand, counting down.
TGATCCCGATAGGCTTTGTTAGGAACAGATCCTGGAGAGAAAACATCAGTGCCATTAGTGCTGTTATAATCAATCAAAATTCTTATTAAGGTTATCCATATTTCTGGTCAAAATAAAATTGTTTTCAAAAGAAATCTTGATTTTTTTTATTGTCTACACAGCACAGTTGTGTAAGTAGTTCTTCTAATCCCACTGCACCAAAATAAATGAAAATTTGAGATTTCATTACAAATCATTTCTTAAAGAATGAGAGACTTGCACCCCTGCAATTTAAAAGCATGACGAACAAAAGAAAGCAGTAAACCGGTTAATGAGAAAAACGCATATATTTAATTTAGTTCAATGTTATTGACATAGTGCTTTTTATGCCTCATGCTGTCACAAAGAAGCTTTATGGAATCTGAGCACCTAGTGAGCCAAAAGAGAAAGAGGCGAAGAAAACCTCCCTAAAGCTGGAGGAAGTGCTACTGGGGTTTTATAAAAAATGGCGTCACACACAAATGAGCATAAAGAACAAAAATGCCCACATTTCTTTTATTTTAGGTCTTACAAACAGAAAAAACACAAGATCAGTATAGTTGCAGTCCACAATGTTTATATAAGTGTATAAATGAACAAGACAATTTGATAAACCATCCAGATCATATGTACAGAAAATATGAAGAAACACAGGATGTATACCACAAAGTGTACATGCTGTTGCAGTACTGTAGGTGTGAAGCAGTGTGACGGATAAGCAGTTTAGGAGGGTGGTGGTGAGGGGAAAGAAACTGTTCCTGTATCGGCTGGTCCTAGTCTGCAGGCCTCTATATCGTCTACATTCTGAATTCTAAGGCTTAATCACTGCTGAATAGTTGGCAGTCTGTGGCTAAGAGAACAGGAACAGTTAGTCAGTAGAGGTAGTTGGTGTTGGAGTTTTGAGTGAGGAGGAACAGTTAGAGTCAGTAGTGGTACTTTATGTTGGAGTTAGTGTGAGGAACAGTTAGAGTCAGTAGAGGTAGTTGGTGTTGGAGTTTTGAGTGAGGAGTGAGAATTGTCCTACATTCACATCTCAGCACACTGAATCAAATGCCTAACTACTGGCACGGCTCCAACGCCAAAACTTTTGTTAATATCTGGTGTGTTGTGTGTGTATTCAGATTTTTGATTGGATGATCAGGGGCTGAAAACTGATCGGCTGAAAATTCGAGTTGCCTCCGTGAGCAGAGGGACAAGCCACCTTAACAGTGTGCAGCAGAAAGAGTGTCACGGCATCATGACTACGGTGGACAGAAAGCGACAAAACAAGGAGCAACAAATCCAACTTGTGGAGCTAAAGACACAGCAGACTCTGAAACAGACTTCAAGACACTAATGCTGAGGTCAGTTCTAAAAGAAGACGTGTGTAACTGCTTGTTGTGGTTTAAATGAAAATAACCAGCCTGTGAACGTGATGTACGAACGCTTTTCCCATCGCTCCACATGTTTTCAGCCATCCTTAACCATAAATGGCTTGGTAAGAGACAGCGAGTTAACACACCCTTTCTGTAGCTCAGCGATAAAACTCCAGGCACTGAATGAAGAGAATCAGAAGAGCCACTGGTTCAAAACCCCACTGTGAGCAAAAGTTTTTCTTTTTTAACACAAACTTTTTTTGCCCATATAAATAATGTTTGGGTGTCTCTAAACAGTGTTTTTGTAACAACTATGCAATCACACTTTGCATTATTTTGTGAAAATGCAATCTAGTTTAGTGTGCTCTGAACCTCAATCTAGTCTGCTGTTTGGGAGAAGCTGCAGCTGCTTAGAATCGTAATTACAGGACAAAGTTAACGCTCTCAGTGCAGGAAACTACTTCTATACATGAACTTAAGAGAACAAAACACACACGTAGCATATCCGACCACAAACAGCTTTCTCAGAAAGGTCAGAAACAAAGAGGAGACATGAGGCCGACGTACGAGGCCAATGAGGCACAAAGCGTCTGGTATGAGGACGAGAACACAGCATTAACCTGCAGAGTCAGCACTTCCTCTTTCTGGGATTTACCAAAGAGCTCCTGACTGCCAAGCTCTCTGCTTGGAGGGGGCTGGTGCTTTCTCATTATGCGGACCAGAAGGAAGAAGAAAATGGGTGAAACGTGTGCACACAGATGGAGAGAAAGGGGTGGGGTAGGGGGGGGTGGAGAAAGACTTATTCTGAATCCTACCAGAATCGGTTTGTTGTCCTTAAATGTGATGGTCTCCCACTGGATGCCTTCTTCTTTATACTCCTTCTGCTCCATGAGAAAGATGTGCTGCGGAAAGAGAAAGATATTATCTATTGAACAGATATTATCTATTGAACAGATATTATCTATTGCATTTAATACATGAAATGTAGCAACAGCCTTTAGGAAGAGACAGAATCTAACAATATTATGAAAACGTGTTTAATACATGTTGCCTTAAGCCTTTTCCCTGCTAAAAGAACCAGATCAATGCAAGATCAGCATAAAACTTCAACTTTAAAAACCTTCAGGCAGAAAGGCAAGACAATGACTGTGTATTTGTTCCATTTTTAAGTAAACATTCTGGATCTACGGGTCAGTCATGAATGTAAAAGAACAGTTCTATGTTAGGCTACCTGAACAAGTTGTGGACGACAAGACAAAAACCATATATTTTATGAATATATTTTCTTATATATTTAGTTATTACATATTTTAGTAGGTGCAAAATAGTATTTTATACCTGTTGATCAGTCTTGTCTTTGGCATACTGAGCTTATTAAATGAAAGAAATGGGAACAAATGTTTTACTCTGACAGGCTGCAAAGTGCCTAAAGATACAAGGAGCCTAGATAAAGGAGTTCCAACCACTCAGCATTCAGCACCACCA
>JBBIGA010159809.1:2500-17563 GCA_037576975.1 Alestes dentex | reverse complement strand
CAAAAGTGTGCAAAGCTGTCATCAGAGCAATAGGTGATGTTTTCAATATTAATCTACAATGTAGCCAATAATAAAAAACAAAGGAAATCATTGTATGAGAAGGTGTGTCCAAACTTTTCACTAGTAATGTATGTTTATGTTAAGTTTTAAATGGATTTTTTATAGTTTTTGTTTTTTTTTTTTCATTTTCCTGTTTCTGTTTTAACATACCATCCAAAATATCAAGCCTGTTAAAATGATCATCACAGAAAATAATCACTGCTGTTTTTCTTCAATAGGAATACAAAAATATTTGAATTTTTAAGTAAAAGTTATCACTCTAGAGGATTAGATCCAGTCAAAAATGTTTTTCATGTTCTCTGTTCAAATCCCTGGCTGATGCCCTTGTAAAGGTTTGTCAGCGAGATGCTGTAAAACAGCAACAGAAGAACCACATCAGATTCCCTGAAGGACCCAGTGGGTGGCTCAATAAAGGGTTATTATTTGTCTGTGAAAATGACAGAAAAAGAAAAAAAAGAACAAAAATCTCCATTTACAGAAAATGTTCTGAGTGGTGGTGAATGGAACCAGATGTCTGCCTCTAAAATCTTCCCCGAGAAACTTACTGCATGAAAAGATAAATGCACCGCCTGAGACATTTTACCATCATCAACATCATCCATATAAACACAGATTGGAGATTCACTGAGGGTCGATAGTAAATAAGAAAACAATTGTTTTGGAGATGTGATGTCTGGTTCCATCCAGCAGTGAACCATTTTAAAATGACTTGGTTTACACCTCAATTATCCACAAAAAACAATGGGACTATCCATCATCCACTGGGACAGGTGTAGTGCTGTTCTTCATAAAATGCCTTAGAAGCATAATTGGGATTATCGCACCTAAATGTTTTATTGTGTGTATCCTAACTCCCCGAGGCAAAAGCATAAGGTCCTCCGCCAAATGAACTAAAACGTTTTAATCGTCATGACTCATTCGACCACAGGACACTGGAATTTTTGAGCGATTCGGAGAGGAAGGGAGCGGCGACGCTGGCACCGGTGACATAAATCAGAGAGCTGTAGTGTGCTGAGGCTTTCATCCAGGCATTTTCTTCTGACATTTGAATACAAGGGTGCCTTTCTCGCCCACTTTTCAAAGAGTCGTTCTCTTTCGCCGAGGCTTTGTTATCTTTGCGCCTGCAAAGCGCCGATAACGGCGAGCGATAATGCAACAAAGGCCGCAGCACAATATTGTATTCTCTCAGTTGGATTTTGGGGCTAAAATGCTGAGGTGAAAATCTGACATCAAGGGAGCCCACCTATCAAAGCACCGCCAAGACCACTTTCCTACGGTGCCGAGCCACAACGATGGCAGGATCGAAATTACAGGCAGTCCGAGTGCGCGCTTTGTGCTTTATTGCATAATGACGGCTTGTAGAGTGAAAGGCGACACACACACATGTACACACACACAAATATATGACTGGGCTGGGCTCCTCTGGCCTCGGCAAGAGGAGCAATGCTGGGCATTGTGTGGAGCAAATGAGGAGAAGCAATCTTCTCCTAGTGCTTGACTTTGTCATTCCGGAACCATTATCCATCCCTGGGAACCCAGAATGCTCATTTTGTGGTCTATACCCAGGGGCTTGGCACTGCATTGAATTTAACCCTTAGGAGTCCCAGTAATAACTCACTTATTGCTGTTTTGCTATAGGTTCTGTTGGGTTTACATGGGTATTTACATCAATTACATGGATTATTGTGTTGTGCTCCATGGTTTGGCCTTGGTGGGTTTGATTCCATTAAAATGAGTCCTGGTGTACTTGCTCTGTCAGTGCGGTTCGTTGTGAGTGAGGATGTGGACCCTCGCCAAATCATTAGACTGAGACCCTTTCAATAAATGCTTTGACACCGCTTCTTTTGCATTCAATCTGTACAGAAGACCCCAAGGAATCGCCACAGGTTGGCCGCAGAACCGATTCTTCAGCTACCGGTTGACCATTGTCCAAAACTAAAAACATGCTCCGCCCAGCTGGCCAAAATCGCACAAAAACTCACTCAAAACACAACAAAACTCTTACAAACAAACTCCCCAGCAATTTTATCACAACCAGCCAGCTTATAGACACTTATAAAGTGAAGTGTCATAATTTCCTTTTACTTACATTAGAAGAAATTCAGCTCGGACACGCGTGCCTCTCCAGGCGGTCATTGTGGATTTTCGACTATAACGGTGAAAGCTAACAGATGTGGTAGCTTTGGATCTGAACAGGAAGGATAACTCTGGGAATTGGAAGAGGTGTGTCGCGATTCTGCCTTCTCACACCACGACACAGGTTCCTGGATCTGAGTGTCGCGATTTCTGTTTCATATCGCATATCGTTACAGCCCTACTTAGAACCCAAACAGCACGGATCCATGCCGGAAGCGCAAAACATGGTAAATGATAGTCAAATGGCAACTGTTTATATTGAAGTTCCCCCAGTTTGTGGAGATGCTTGAGGTATCAGACGTCATGCTGAGATTTGTTTAGAGTTTCTGTGTCACGTAGAACCAAAGTAAAAAAAAAAAAAATTCCTTCATTGTGGGTTTTAGAAACATACCCAGGAAAACTTGTCCACGTGGGCGTGGAATATCCGTGATGTGAGAGGGCCCGGAGAGTGCCTGAGCTGCGACATGCCGAGTTAAAAAGCAGCAAACAACCGAACAAACATCGGTTTTACACAGTTTATTTGTTTAATAATATTTGTTGAAATCAGATTTTACTAATACACTCTAAGTTCTAAGGGTTTACCATTAAAAGTCCCTGTAATAATTATTTTGGGTTCTGTTGGGTTTTTTGTGGGTAATTACATAAATTACATGGATTATGATGTTCTGGTCCATGTTGATTTAACGCGTGTTTTGCCTTGGTGGGTTTGATTTCATTAAAACCAGTCCTGGTGCAGTTGCTCATTAAAGCAAGTGAGGTTGTGGACCCTACTGTGTATCAAATCAGAAGACTGAAACTCCTTTGAGCTAGAAGATCTTAGCTGACTTCCCAAACACACTGGTGAGTTTCATTTGGAGACACACAAAAATTGCTTGAGTATTCCTATAAAGGAGAATCCCTCTGGCAATGAATGATGGCAAATGTAGCCATACATCTACCTGCAAAAGCTCCCTCAAATAAGGTTATTTCTTTATGACTGCGCTGCCTGACACCTGAGATGTTTTACCAGATTTTATGTTAATTTTGGAGTGATACAAAATAGTAAAATAGTGAGGCAAAATAGTCCTCAAAGAATACTGATTTAGGGAAGATTTGCCTCTATTTTATCATTGTTAACGTCCATATAAAAACTCAGAGACATGTGGAACTTCAATGGGGGTTGAAATTTATGCTGGAGATGACTAGTTCCATCTAGCAGTGAACCATTATTTTGGACCGAGACCATTATTGGCTTCCAGAAAACACTGGTGATGTTAATTTGAAGTATAATAGCAAAATAAACCAAAAATATATAAATGGACCAAACGTCTCCTTCCTACAGACTTGCTTTTGATATATAGAATCTATTCATATGCAATATTTAAAAAAAAGGGATGACTGAAATATGAAGATTAATTTTCTTTCAAAAATGAAATAAATAAATAAATAAATAATAAAAGATGCAAAATATGGTGTGGAATCTACATTTGTTTCAACAAGCTTTGGGGCATTTTGAAGCATTTTCAGCAGGGAGGCAGGGCTAAGTGACACCTCGTGTTCAACAGAAACACTCGACGGATGAAACGGTGTCTAAAGTGGGATTATATAGCAACGGCGGCAGCAGCGGTTTGACTGACTCTGAAAGATGACTGAAATGAATCACTTTAGATTCCCAGCCTGCACGGTCCCTTTGAGGATTCCCAGAGGATCTCAGTGACTAGCCGCATAGCTGCAATAACTTTCATCTACATCTAGGAGATGGGAGCATAGATTATGTAGACTATAGAACAATTTGCATTGAGATTTTTAAGAATGTGTGGGTACAAAGACTTGCTTTTTGCCTTCTCAAGGGTCTTTTAAACTGAAAAACATTACAAATCTTTTGGATATTGCAGCCAGATGTAATATCCCAAAGACTGATAGAATTTCGTCTAAAGACTAACCCAAATATCACTTAAATCTTGCATCTTCGTCCCTTGTGTTTTAATTCTGTATGAGATATACATAAATAGCCCCAGGATATCAGTTTGTCTCAAGATGCACGGTCCATGTCCCTATGGGAACTAAAAATAGCTGCACAAGACGGAGAGAGGAGAATTTAATGAGGGTGGAAATGAACAAGTGGTACTTAAGTGGAGTAGTTGTTTGCCACTTAATTCATGATGCAAGTTGTTCAAGAAAGACACAGGACTAGTATTGCACAAGGAACCACACCGTACCATTTTTCCATTACAAATAAAGTGACCTGAACCCGAGCTGTACCTGAGCTGCGCAACGGCAGGGCCAAAAGAGGGCTGCAGTCGAGCTGACTGCATTACTGCTTTCTGATTTGTCGAAATGTCATCACAACATGCAAAGAGGCCATTGTTTATTTACATTCTGCACAAAAATACTAATGGAGATATAAACTAACAACTGGGAAGTCAGGGAAGTACAAGCACAACTGTCTGTTTGGGCTGAAGTGGGAGTTTTCTGTGATGCTAACAAATTTATCTTTGACACTCTGAGGTGTGAAGGTGAACCAGGACATCACTAACAAGTTAGCTGGATTAGGTTTTCATCACACGGCTAAAGAATGCTGAAACTCAAACAAGACTATAAATTATAAAAGATCACAATAACAAAAGTGGCTCTGACAGAAAAACTTTCCACTGGGTCAACTCCATGGACACGGTTTTGGGATGACGACCAGTCTTAAACGGTGTAAAGAGAACTGTGTCAGACACTACTGCACTGAGGTACACTGGAAAATCAAAGTGTAATACAAGCTCCTTATCTTCGTAGTACAGTTTAGGAACAGCATGGTACCTGTATACCTATGGAAAAGGACTAGATGGGGGAAGGGAATAAGGGTGAGGGAACATTTGCTGACCCCACTTTCAAGTCCATGTACCTCCTACCAACATTCAGTTTGACTCTGTTAGGCCATCCATCCATCCATCCATCCATCCATCCATCCATCCATCCATCTATCCATCCATCCAATCTGAGCTGCTTATCCAGGGTTAATAGGTTGATACATCATATACAGTAAACCTCCGCTTATCACGGGGCTTATGTTCCAAGAGCACCCACGTAAAGTGAAAAATCGTGAATATGTGACGTAAAAAATGCCTAAAAATGCCTATTTTTATACTGTAAACCCTAAATATGCCCCCAAATATGCTCCCAAAACACATTAATTTCATTTAAAACTCTTAATACATTACCCTACATTCCCCTACAGTACAGTGTACACTGAACTGCTGTCTCCTGCAGTGCTAGAATGTAAAATACCGGTGTTACCTCTATGTAGACTGTACTGTCATTTATGCACACGTGGAGAATATCTGCACTTTCCGCAAACAGTTATTAGTTCAGTTGTCAGAAAAAAATCCGCAAGATACTGAAGCCGCAACTGCTAAACTGCGGATAAGCAGGGGTTTACTGTATATGTGTAGGAGGAATGTTGGACATATACCTGTGACATTCCCCATCAGCGGCTGCTAAAGGCCGCCAGTGTTTCAGTGTTATATGTGGGGCTCTTAGTTTGGAAACAGTGTATCACGATGTCTGTCTTCATGTTTAGTCACAGCTGGTGTTTGTTTACGTTAAGTGATTGTCAATTGGGATTGGACATTTGTCTTAGTCTTGTGTATATTTAAGTTCCCCTTGTGTCGGTCAACCCTCACACATACCCTCACCCTACTCGTCCTTCATGTTTCTTCGGTTTTGTGTATTCTTTGTTTTTTGGGCCCTCGTGCCTTCTTTGTGTTCCTTATGTTTTGAATTTGTTTTTGTAAATGAAACCAACAACTGGAACCCTGCATCTGCGCCTTGCTACACTCCCCGAGCCCCGTACGTGACAATACCCTGGACAGGTCACTGCTTCATCACACATTTTACATATTAAAAATATGTAACAAAACAAAATTATATTTGAATATGTCCTGCTGTAAATCCATATTAACTTAAATTAGTTTCAATTCCACCTAAATCTCACCCCAGTGTCACTGAAATGGAACCATTTGTTTTCAGTGCAGCTTATTGTTTGTTTTTGTACGTGTGTATGAAAGTGTAGGGGTCAGGTTTGGGCTCCAACCTCCACTTTTTCTGGAACCAAAAACACACTTTTGCCTATAGCGTCCACAAATGAGTGGGATAAACAAAAGCAGAGTAGTGCGCTCTCTCACTCTCTCTCTCTCCTCCTGCAGGAGTCACAGGTCTATCTCTGGAAGATTTATGAATATGTTAGAATAGCCTGAGCCAACAGTTTTCAAAGTGGTGGGGAGGAAATAAATTAAATAGCCCAACAGGCAATTCATCTGCTGTTTGATGGATTACCCACCCATCATCATCCTCTCCCTCTCTCCCTCGCTCTCCTTCCTCTAAACAAACAAACACACAACCAAACAAATCAATTAAGGCTGCGCACGTGTGTGTGTGTTTGTGTGTGTGTGTGTGTGTGTGTGTGTACGTGCATGTATTGAAGAATGTCAGTGACGAATTTGGTGGAAACAAAGTGACAGTTTTGAAAAATTACCTTTGAGCACAACCACTGCTTCCTCTCTGAGGCCTGTATGTACATTCAGAAATTATTTATTTATTTGATTGCTTATCATATATATTTTTATGTATGTTTTTTTATAACTTTGTATGCTGTTTTTTTTATATTGTTTATTCATTTATGTATTTATTTATTTATGAATGTGTATTTATTTATGAGTTTGTTTGTTTGACTCTCTTAATAAGCATCTTTTTTCTAACTGAACTTTACACTTTTCATCACAAATTTTATCTTTCATGAGTCAAACGTGGAGTTTTTTAAAGAGACATCTCAGCAGAAAAACATACAACACCTGACACCTGAACAGGGCCTGAACAAACGGTCTTACATTTCAAACATGACATAGAAATAGTGCTGAATATTAGATATTACTTCATTTTTATTCTAAATTCAAAACATTTTATTTGACTTATTTGACAAGTCCCGTATTTAAACAAGATAAACTATATTTAAAAGGACCTTCCCATTTCAGAATAAAAGTTCAGATTGTACTTTTGAACCAGTAATAACTGAAGGATGTAAGAATAGTAATTCTTGGTCCATTTTTGCAAATGAAATCATGGATATGAAGGGCATTTTTAAAGGTTAAAGAACCTCCTGGTGATGGACATTTTCAAACTAAGAGTCCAGATTGTAGTTTTGAAGAATGTAGTAATACTACTGCTACCACTACTACTACTACAACTATTATTATTACTACTACTATTATCCTTTCTACTGCTACTACTATTATTACTAATACTACTACTACTATTGCTACTACTACTACTACTAATAATAATAATCTAAAAGTATTTTTGGCATTTGATCTTAAAAAAAAAATCTAAGAACTTGAATAGATCAGTGGTCTCAACTTTAAGAGTCCCAAATTATTGCTAAATTTGTAACAGTGACATTATTTAAGAAGGACATCCCTGCTTAGTCAAATAGTGTTTTATAGGGTAGTGCTGTCATGAGGGCTCTCATTGTAGAAATGCTGCATCACTCAGAAGATTGACGGAGGCCTGCTGTGGTCCAGGCAGCTCAAGCTGGCTGATGAAATCTCTCTTCGGTGACCTGGGGGTCAGCTCTCAATTGGAGGTGGTCAATCTAGAGTGTGTTTCTACACGGACCAGCCGGCCGATAAATCAGCTCCCCTCACACCCCTCACCCTCCCCGCTTCCTCGAACCCCGTCTTCAGCTTGCACACACAATTTTCACCCCTCAAAACCTCAGACCCACATGTTTTCCTCTATTGATTTGTTTGTTTTTTTAGTTTTTGTTGCTTTCAGCTCTGAGCTGTGACAGCGCGACATCACTGCATGAACACACGCTGGCCGCCTGTTTGCAATATAACTTCTCAGAAAGCATAGAGCGAGAGGAAGTACTGTAGCCCAATCGATCGGCTTGAGTCATTGCCCCGTTCTGCCAAAAAAAAAAAAAAGAAAAGAAAAAAAAGTCCTTAAATACATTTGGCAACGCTGTGTTGCCGTGGCAATAAGCGAAGCAATTACACAACCTTAAGACAGGGTGTTGTTACTGGAGCTCGTAAAGTGCGCCCAGTCTGACGTTTTTAAAGTGGTGTTTGTGTCGACAATGTAACGGAATTGCCAAGATATATTGAGGAATATCGACCAATTCATAAAATCATTTACAAGGCAATTTTATTGCTGTATTACACCATCAGTCATGACTGCAACAGCCTAACCATGAAGGTAATATATTTTACTTTGAAAAACAATGCAAAACAGAATTTTCTTTGTACATTTCTGTATGTAGTAATATAAGTAATTTCATAATATATACATACACACACATACACATTCACACACACACACACACACACACACTCACATACATGTTGGAGGCAGGAAAAATGGGTGAATGTAAAGATCTTAGGACCTAACTGTTATGGCTAGGTGACTGGCTCAAGGCTTCTCCAAAATGACAGGTCTTCAGGTTTTCCTAGTATGCAGGAATCAGTACCTACCAAAAGTGGTTCAAGGAAGGAGAAGCAGCGAACCAGCGACAGGGTCATGGGCACCCAAGGCTCACTTATGTGTGAAGGCCAGTCTGCCTGGTCTGATCCCACAGAAGAGCCGTTCATGCTGGTTCTGATAAAAAAGGGGTCATAACACACAGTGCAGCACCCCCCTATTGCCTATAGGGCTGCAGACCCATCAGACTGCCCATGCTAACACTGTACAACATTGAAAGCTTAGAGCTGGACTATGGAGTGATGGAAGAAGGTCGGCTGATCTGATGAATGATGTTTTCTTCTGATGCGGGTGTGGAAAAGATGGCACCAGGATTCATCATGTGAAGAAGACAAGGTGATGGGATGCATGTGAAGAAGACAAGCAGTGAGATGCTCTGGGTGATGATTTGCGTCTGCATTCATGCACACTTTACTTTGACACCTAAACACGTTCAGCCCTTCATGGAGATGCTGTTCCCTAATGGCAGTTCCTCTTTCACACTGGAAACACTGTTCAGGAACACTGTTGAGGAACATGATTTTGAAAGTGCAGTGAAAGAAGAAGTATCCACAGGCCAGAAATCACAGGCTGCATTTGTGTGTGCGTGCATATATGTGTGTGTGTGTGTGTCCAGCCTTCAGCCTCACTGGCAACACTTCAGCACCACGGACAGCGTCAGCACCACAGACAGCTCATCCTCCTCCCTCCTTCAACCTGCAATTTGGCGCACCATGCAATTTCTTCCTTACCCTTCTTAGACTGCAGTCTGGCTGATTACTAGGGCCATCACCATCTGTAATTTTCTGCCTTCGTGGTAATTATCAGCCTCTCTCTCTCTCTTTTTTTTTTTTTTTTTTGGTTTGAAAGTCTGAGAAAAATTACTGCATTCACTCCCTCAGCTGTTACCTGTGCACTATGGGCAGTGAAGGCTTTGCTAACAGCTGCAGTTATATAATGACATCTCAACACATCCATGCACTTATCAGATGCTCATTCATCCAGAAGGATCAACGAAAAATTTTATTATTCTTTACCACATTCAATTTTAGAAACTGGCATATTAGTATAATTACAGACTGTAGCCCATCCGTTCGGACATAATTCACTTCATTTGTCAGTTTCCGACCAGAACATGAGATCATAGTTTCTGTGATACTGGTTTATGTTCACAAACATGAAAAGGTGCTTTTCTTTAGGTACACAGGAGGAGTGTTCTACCTAAACTGTACTGTAATGGGACAGAACTGTGTTTTTGACTTGCAGTTCTTTCCCCACTGTTTTGCAGTGTGATGAGAACTAAAAAAACTTGTTAGCAATGTCTTGGTTCACCTGTCTCACTGAGTCAAAGATAAATTTGTTAGTGTCATAGAAAACCCCCACTAAAATTACTTAGTTTGTATGTTCATTGTTGTTTTTTGCATGGGCAATGAAAACCAATGGCCTCTTTTTATGATGACATTTCAACCAATTAGAAATCAGTGATGCTCTCAGCTCAGCTGCTGCCCACTTTCAGCTTTGCTATCGAGCAGCTTGGGTTCAGCTTGGGTACAGGTCGCTTTTGTAATGGAAAAACATTTGTTCACAGTATAGCATGGTTCCTTGTGCCGGTGGAAAGTGGGGTCGAGAGTGGTGCTTCACCCAAAATATCCAGGCAATAGAGACACTGTGATCCCAAACTGACCAATGATGAAGGACTAGGGGATGACTAGCACAAACTGTGCATCAACAGGCTGCAGTCTCCAACAGGACACCAGAAAAGACCACCACTCAAAAGCTTTTTTATTGTAATTATTTTCTAAGGCCCAGTTCTTCAAAAATAATGCCTTTGTTGTAAAAAAGTAGACTTTGCTTCATGTACTTTACCATTTCATGTACTGTTCCACTAGACTGTAGAAGCATTCACATGAACTCTTGTGCTTCCACTTGTGTTTCCACTCTTGGCTTTGAGTGCGCCTCTGATCTAAGCTCTACAGTGGAGACTAAAATTTCTGTCCCGGGTTCTTCCTGAGCAGACATTAAATGTGTCATGACATGTCAAATATGTCAGAGTTATATGACCTTGTGTAAAAAAGACTGACTCTCTCTCTCTCTTTTTCTCCCTCTCTCTCTCTCTCTCTCTCTCTCTCTCTCTCTCAGTTTTTTAAAGAACAGCTGACAATATTTCTCCTAATTTCCAAATAAAAATTTTGTTCTTTAAAGCATTCATTTAAAGGAAATGACAAAACATCAGAATAAGATAAATGATGTAGTATTTACAGAACTTGAATAATTCAAAGAAAACAAATCTCTTGTTCACTCAAACAAAATGGCAATAATTACCTTTGATGTACTTCTAGTAGTGTTTTGCCATCCAACTGGTCACATTGCGAGAGGAGAGTGTTGATTACAGCAGTGTTTTTTAATACTTTTCCACATTGAATAAGATTTGATTCAGGTGATCACTAATCAGTACTGTCAGGTCTGGGGACAGTGATGGTGGGCGGCTGCTAGAGGCCACCACATGTGAAGAAATGTTTAAGGGGCTTTTGTTTTGAAGGGTAGGTGTGTTCTTTGTTATTAGTCACAGCTGGGGTGTCTTAGTGAGAATTGTTTGTGTTTTGCTATTAGGTGGTAGGGTTTTGTGTTTTGTATTCAAGTTCAGTTTAGGTGGACCTAGGTTGACGGTCCACCGTCCGAATATCTCAGTTCTTATGTGTCTCCTGACTCCTTTTGATTTTGAGTAAGTTCCAGAGTTTTGGTTTTTGTGGGCCCTTGTGCCTTTTATGTTTTCTGAGTTTCAAATAAAGTGAAAATGGAAGTCTGCTCTCATCCTTGACTCTGCCGCGGAGGGGCTCCCGCTTTTGCTCGCCGATAGAGACGGAGGGCCCACGTCGTTCGTGTCATCCACCTGGTCGCTAGTTGCCCTGGAAGTCTGAGGCTTCCTCTGGCGCTCCACCACTCCACCTCTGATGCAGCGTGAAGCGCTGCCCATAGCAGCTGTGTGGTCTGGCCAGCCCATAGCCACGACCAAGATCCAGCTTCAGCAGGAAAGAGAGCGACATCAACGGCTGGAGAAGGAGCTGAAAGAAAGATTCCTGCAGCTCGTGTCAACTCTTCAGGAGCAAGCCTCCCAGCAGCTGCAACATATGTGGGAGGGTCCAGGGACCCTTGCGAGCTCTGGCCATTCGAGCTCTGCCTGAGTGGCATGCGAGCCAGAGTCCTGTCGCCACTGTGGAGCGAGAGGGTCTCACAGCAGTCGCTGTAGAGCGAGAGGGTCTCGCAGTAGTCGCTGCGGGGTGAGAGGGTCTCGCAGCAGTCACCGCAGAGCGAGAGGGTCTCGCAGCAGTCGTCACGGAGCAAGAGGGTCTTGCAGCAGTCGCCACGGAGTGAGAGGGTCTTGCAGCAGTCGTTGCGGAGCGAGAGGGTCTTGCTGTAGTCGCCGCAGACCAAGAGAGCTTCAAAGCAGCACAAGAGAGGTTCCTGCGTCCGGTGCCGGTGCCAAGGCTCCTTCGTCCGGTGCCTGCACCAAGGCAGCTCCTGTTGGGTGTACGGGAGGGGAATAACATAGCCACGGAGGCTAAAGTGGGGGCTAGAGCAGGCTGCTCAGAGCTCGTAACCGGGCAGCCCGCAGATCTACTAGACCCATTAGAACAGCCACTAGGCTCATTACCAGAGCCTTTGAAGCCCCTGATAGTCTCACAGCTAGGACCTGTAGCCTCACAGCTAGGACCTGTAGCCCCACAGCTAGGCCCTGTAGTCCCACAGCTAGGCCCTGTAGCTCAGCAGCTAAGCCTGGTAGCTCAGCAGTTAAGCCTTGTAGATCAACAGCTAGGCCTGTTAGCTTTGCAGCTATGCCCATTAGCTTTGCAGATAGGCCCGATACCCCAGGAGCTAAGCTCGATAGCCCAAGTGCTAGAGCCTTTAGACAGCTTAAAGGAGCCGTTAGAAGGCAGAGAGAGGCCATTAGAAGGCCAAGAGGGTTTTTTTGGTGACCAAGAGGGGCCTTTAGGCCGTAAGGGTCTGTCAACCCCACAAAGGGTTGGGGGTCTTCCCCTGAATTTTTTTTGGGGAGGTACTGGAGTCTTGGAGAGCTCCGGTGGAGCTCCCTGGCAGGATCTTGTACTGAGGGGCCAAGGAATAGCTCTCAGGTGGGGGCTACACGGTGAGAGCTTGGGCCCTAAAGACGAGGAGGAGCTCCACAGAGAGAGCTTGGGCCTGGAGGACTGCAAGGGGCTCCTCGCTGAAGGACTCCCAGGAGGGGTCTAGCCCAAGAGACCAGAGAGGACCTTCTAGTATGGGGGCTCCGCTCCCGAGGACAGCGAGGGGTTCCCTGCTGAAGGGCTCCAAGGAGGGGGCCTTGCCCTAGAGACCAGTGAGGGGCTCCCGGGAGGAGGGCTCCGCTCCAGAAAAAGACAGAAGGGGGCTCCTGGTAGGGGGCTTCACACCTAAGGACAGTGAGGGGCTCCCGGTAAGGGGCTCCACCCGGAGGACAGTGAGGGGCTCCCAGGAAGGGGTTCCATACGTAAGGACTGGGACTCTCAAAGGGGAGTCTCCCATGAGACCCACCCGGGCCGCCCTAGCTGTGCGGAGCCTTCCTTGCCTCCGCCTTTGGGATGTTATGGGGGTATGTTTGCGCCCTGGTGAGGCGTTCAAGGGGGGGGTACTGTCAGGTCTGAGGACAGTGACAGTGGGTGGCCACTAGAGGCCGCCACATGTGAAGAAATGTTCAAGGGGCTTTTGTTTTGAAGGGTAGGTGTGTTCTTTGTTATTAGCCACAGCAGGTGTGTATTAGTGAGAAATGTTTGTGTTTTGCTATTGGGTGGTAGGGTTTTGTGTTTTATATTTAAGTTCAGTTTAGGTGGACCTAGGTCCGAGTACCTCAGTTCTTATGTGTCTCCTGACTCCTTTTGATTTTAAGTAAGTTCCAGAGTTTTGGTTTTGTGGGCCCTCGTGCCTTTTATGTTTTCTGAATTTTAAATAAAGTGTAAATGCGCCTGCTCTCTGTGTCTGGAAAAGGGGAGACGTGACAAGTACCTCATAAAGCAGAACGACATGCTTGTGTAAGAAATGAACAGACACTCGCGTGGAATGTTTGTGATACTCTGGATATTCTGGATATATGACAATATGGAAATGCAACATTTTTGTAGTCACATAATTGTGAGTGTTTGTGTGTGTAGATAGATAGATAGATAGATAGATAGATAGATAGATAGATAGATAGATAGATGGATGGATAGATTTATAGGACAGGCTCAGCAAATTGCAGTTAGGTAAGTCTGGCCTGCAGTGTCAAATTTGACCACTGGGGGCAGTACAGTGAGGTGCTTGCTATAGTACAGGATGAATAGTAACATTACCGAATCCTGGCAAATCCATTCTGCCCACTTTACATGAAAATCTCTGGATGTACTCCATTACCCGTCATGTTTCCACTATAATTCTCTGGATTCGATGGCTGTGGTGTTGCGTTCTGTCTCACGAAACGTGTGAACTTCAGGAGAAATTGCTCCAGTCTGTATGGTTGAAAATGTGACTTTTCAGGCTGTTATTAAAGCACTCATGCAGAACAGCAGAGCTTCTGATCTCTCATCAGATTTCCTCTTCCCGGAGGACCAGCCATTACAGCAACTTTCCCATTTCACATCAATACACAGTATTTACCACTTTTCAGCAGATTTTTTTATTGCTCTCTGCATTTCCAGAAAGTGCAAAAGTTGCTGGAGAATCTGTCTGTGTGTGAGACAGAGAGAGAGACAGATAAAGAAAGAGAGAGAGAGAGAGAGAGAGAGAGAGAGAGAGAGAGAGAGAGAGAGCAGAGAGTGAGAAAGACAAAGAAAAGAGAGAGAGAATGAACACAGAAAAAAACAGTGATAGAGAAACTGTGAAAGAGAGAAAATAGAAAAAGAAAGATTAAAAAGATAAAGCAGTGATAGAGATGGACAGAGAAAAAAAAATTAGTGTGAAAGAAACTGAGAGAGAGAGAGAGAAAGAGAGAGAGAAATAAACGCCCCTCTATGGGTGTGATTAGTTTGCCTGCCAGCAGTGCAGTGTGTGTGTGTGTGTGTGTGTGTGTGTGTGTGTGATGGAGAAGGGGTGTGTGAGGGTGTTATAGTGAACAGAGGACCACTGGCAACACCACTGTCAACAATCCGCAACCATCCATACACACGCCATCTGCACACACACACATACACACACACACACACACACACACACACACATTAAACATACATACAGACCCACAGAGAGAAAGAGAGAGTGAGCGAGAGAGAGAGAGAGAGAGAGAGAGAGAGAGAGAGAGAGAGATGAAGAAAGAGAGAGATAAGAAAGGGTAGATAGATTGACAGATAGACAGATAGATAGATAGATAGAGAGAGAGAGAGAGAGAGAGAAAGAGAGACA
>JBBIGA010159800.1:7048-17564 GCA_037576975.1 Alestes dentex | reverse complement strand
GTGGTGAACCACTCCCCATCTTTGCTTCTGAGAGACTTTGCTTCTCTCTTGGAACCTCTTTTTATACTGACCTCTGATAAACTAACTTTATTAGCTGTGAGATGTACCACCAGGTGTTCTTTCAGCATGACACAACTTTTCCAGTCTTTTGTTGCCAATGTCCCAACTTTTTTTGTGACATGCGGCAAGTTCAAAAAGGTCATTTCTTTTTCATAAAACAATATTTTTCTTAGTATGTGGTCTTTGTTATACTTTCAATTTAATATGGGTTTACATAATTTACAAATCATCACATTCTATTCTTATTTAGAATAGGGTTGTAGAGTAGTCTCAAAACTAGTTTCAATCCCCATCTAAAAGCCAATCCATAATATTGTGCTTCATGTACTGCATTTCAGTATAAGCTCAGCTCTGAAACTCACCTTTCTGGTGTCAGTGGCTTTATCCTCTCCACCGTTGCTAGTGATGGGGGACTGACTCTGAGAGAGACAGAGAATTAGGTGTATACGATACAGTAAAAATATCACTGTACTTCAAGGTCTTTTTTCAATGCTTCATAAAATCTCAAAGTTTGCCACTTATCAATTAAATTAAACTGAAAGTGAAGTGAAAGTGACCATTTTGTCATACGTGAACACACCACAGCACACAGTGTGAACAGCATGAAATTCTTCCCCTGCATTTAACCCATTCACCAAGTGAAGCAGCAGGCAGCCAGGAACACAGCACACAGGGAGCAGTGTCTTGGGACGGTACCTTGCCCAAGGGAACCTCAGAAGGTGTTTGGAATCGAATCCATGTCTTTTTGATCGCAGGGCAAATGCCTTAACCACTAGGCCCCAGCTAAAATTAAACCAAAATTGCTTTGGTTTAATTTTAAAATAAGCTCTGAACAATCACAGAAAACACAAATATAACTACGGAACACAGACAAAAGCAAAACATCAAATTAGCTTGTGTTATTTTTACTAGGGCTATACAATTAATATTTTTTATTCTTATCAAAATATGCTTCTATGGTCTGTGATAAGAGGTGTGATGGCAAAATAGATAAAATCACCTCAAACACACCCACATGCGCATAAGTAACATCCTTAGATTACAGGCAATGGTGATATAGGATCTGTGTCACATACTACAACAATGATGGGCTTCCTGAGTCTCTGGTCTCCAGCAGTTACAGCAGTCAACTTAACCCTCTGGCCCTCCTCATTTTTACTATACATTCAGCTTCCTCGTGGCCAATGAAAACTAAATTGATTTAATTCCTTGTTATTTACACTGTTAAATCATACAATTTAGGTTAAAATGCTTTCATTCTAAACTCAACACTTCAGAAATGTAGTTTTTAGTGTTTTCTTCCAGATAATGTCATTTATCCATTTTTGGCCAAGCGGATAAATGGATAAATGACATAATCTAGTAGAAAACACTAAAAACTATATTTCTCAACTGTTGAGTTTAGAATGAAAGCATTTTAACCTTAACTGTTTGATTTAACAGTGTAAATAACAAGGAATTAAAAAATGTAGTTTTTATGTGTTTCAATTGGCCAAAAGTGGCCACGAGGGAGTCAAGTGTTACAACTATGTATGGAGTATATTATTGATCAATTTAATGAGTTGAAGTTAAAAATTCAATGATCTGAAAAAACTCCAGACCCTTAGGAAGTTTCATTCCATATGCATTAACACAGCTAAAATGGTAAAAAAAAAAAAGAGAGTGAAGTGGACAAAAATGTCCCACAGGAGGGCCAGGGAGTTAATCACTATGCTAACGAAAAACACCTGTGAAACCAAAAATCAACAATTTCAGCTATATTAATCTTCCAAACCAGTCCTTTAGATTGATAGTTTCCCTTTTCAAACACACTCAGCAGAGAAATCACCAACTGTCCTGTACCATCACCTCCAGGACTGGAGTTGGGCTCTACTGCTCTAGGTTCAAACCCCCACTTTCTACCATTGTGTCCTTGAGCAATACAATTAACTCTCAGTTGCACTGGGGGGGGGCAGTTCCTGTAGCGTCAGCCCCCCTTTTCCCTTCAAAGGTTGTGTTTTTGTACCTGCAAGGATGATCTGAATGGGTTGACCTTCTGCATGATTCCACTCATCCAGGAGCTCTGAAATGACACATTTTTACAAATCAATCACCAAAAAGGACTGATACATTTACAGAGATGCCTGTGTATACATAGACAGAGAAGTCCAGACACTTTAGCATATGACTAGAGTTTACTGGTGATAAAATGACCACAGGAAACCTTTTGAAACATGCTAATACGTAATATGCTAAAAAGAAAGTGCAAAAAGCTTCATCATGAACAAAGTCATTGTGATGGAAAGAAACTTGCTCACCTGAGTTGACTCGACATCTTTGACTTCTTTACTTTCCTCAGTGACGGAAGTACTGGTTGATAAGGAGCTCTAATGGAGGAGAGATCAACATAACATACCGCAAATTCAACAGACTGTGATTAATCTTCACACTTCTGAAGTGCTCTCTTTGGATGCCTCTTTTTTGCCCCTTTTAAAGAGCAAAAAAATATATGTGACATTTTACTGAAAATTAAAAGTCTGTGTTTACTCAGTATACGTGGTCACACTAACACATGTGTGCGTGTTACATGTTTTTAGTGTTGTGCCTTTTTTTGCTTGTTTATCTCTCTCTCTCTCATATTTTGTTCTTCCTGATCATTTTCCTCAGGTGCAGTGGGCGTGTTGCCATGGACCAATCAGGTCCTGCGATAGGAAAATGGATGGATGGAGCTAACATTTTATACATAGACACATTATGTTGTATCCTTCTGGTCGTTATGGTAATCAGTTTTGGTGGTTTCACTACTAAGACCACACTGACTGTTCTTAAGTAATGTCTATACCTTTTTCACCTGTACATAGCTCATACATACTACTCATGTAGATCTTCCCTGTGGTTGTGGAGTTAGTTAGTACATAAGCACACCTACATTCATCCGTAGGTTTGCTGGCTTCTTGTCTAGATACACTAGTGAGAGGGCGGGGACACCTCTTGAAGTTTTGGTAGGGTTAGATCAGACTTGCATAGACCTGTCACTTGTAGTCTAGACTAGTTGTGTAGAGTATGTAATCTTTCATTTTGTAATTTGATTTAGCGCCACCCTGTACTCCCACCCTCAGGTAGTGACACTGTGAACATACACTGGTTCAAAATGTACAAAAGTATTGAGACACATCTGTTTTTCAGGGTTTGGGCTAGATCCCTTTCTTTCTTAATGCTTCTTCATACCAAGACATTTTGGTCAACACCATGCTTCCACCTTTTTGAGGAAGGCCCTTTTCTGCTTCTGCATGATGGTGCCCATGTCCGTAAAGACATGGTTGGATGAGTTTAGTGTGGAAGAACTTAATTGGCTCACACAGAGCTCTAACCACAACCCCATCCAACACCTTTGGGATGAACTGGAACCGAGATTGTGAGCCAGGCCTTCTCGCCCAACATGAGTGTCTGACCTCATCAAACCTCTACGGAATGAATGGACACAAATTCCAACAGAAACTCCAAAATCTTGTGGAAAGCCTTCTAAGAAGAGTTGAAGCTGTTATAGTTTTAAAGGGGGGACTAAGTCCATCTGTGTGTTCGAATGCAATGTGATTAAAGTCCCTGTTGGTGTAATAGTAAGGCGTTCCGATGCTTTTGTCCATTAATGTATACATAAATGTTCTTCATTCGGATTGGCTGCGCTGTAATGACCCTCATCAGAAAAACAGTTCAGGCACGGCTAACCTGCTGTGTGCTAAATAAGTAAGTTTATATATAAATATGCTGGTGTCTGCTAAATGGGTCTTTTTTCCAGCTTTGTTTCCACCTGTAGGGACTGTATAGCCTGGTGAGCGCCTGGTACGTTTGAAGATTTAAATAATATTTGCATACAGATGATTAGACAGATATATATTTATCTGTAATGCTTTATGTAAGTTGTATGTAAAAGTATGAATACCCTTTTTCCTAAGGAGAAATTTAAGTGTATTATTTATTTTCCAAATGTAAATAAGGAAGTGGGAACCACTCGGTTGGAGAACAGGTGTTGCTTTAAAAGTGTTCCAGTGTTATCAGTGCGTCCTCTTTCCTACCTGCCACACACTGCAATAACAAAAAGTTATTCATTTTCAGTCCTGTCACTCATTTTTGCAGTTTAACTTATCCTGTGAAATAACCTGCATCTCAAGAGTTTTAAGGAATTATTTGTTTGTTTAAGAATATATATGAAAATGGCTTACAGGACAGATTAGTTAGATTACTGATTAATTATATAGCAAAAAGAACAATAGTAGCATCTGTACTACAATCATAATTTATCACTTCTTGTTTCATCATTTCAATAACTATTATGAACTATATCAAATCTTGCAATCAATATCCACATCATGAAAAAAGTGTACAAATTATGATTAGTTTATCATTATAAAGTGAAGCACCATTACATTCAGATGCATTTTTACTACCCCATCAACATCTGTGGAACCATAGTAATTTAAGGGCTCTTTGCAGACGTGTGTTTGTGTGTGTGTGTGTTTTTTTGTACCTGCGATTTAAATGGGTTGACTTTCTGCATAATTCCACTCATCCAGGAGTTCTGAAATCAAACAATTTAAAAATTTAATCACACAAAAAGGACTCATCATCTGTAGTGATGCCGCACATTTAACTCTAAATGCAAGAACAAACCCTTGAGTCCATCCAAAGGAAACAAATTTCCTCACCTGACTTAATTCAACATCTTTGACCTCTTTATTTTCCTCTGTGAGGGAAGAACTAGTCGTTGATATGGAGCTCTGATAAAGGAGAGATGAACAAACAAACAACATAAATTGCAAGTTAAATTGCAAGTTTAACAACCTATGATTAATCTTCATAGTGAAACATGCAGAGATGTGTCACACACACACACACACACAAGTGCTCTTTTTGATTTTTACATGTGAAAAATGAAAAATGCATGAGCACTAAATAGCTTTTAAGAAGGAATATGTTATTTATGGTATTTATGACTTGTTTGTATTTGCACAGTGACATTTTGTGAAGTAATGTCATGTAATTGACAAAACGTCCCTTTAACTAGACTGAAAACCATTAACTCAGTTTATAAAACTGTTATGACGGATGCATACAGAGGGCTGGTTAAGAATCACTGTGCCACTAATTACAAGGGGAAATGGCTGGCAAGGTTGTCTCCACAACCATCTCCACAGAGGGTCAAGCTTTATTGTAAAGTAAAATGTAAAGTGTCCATTTGTCATACCAGAACACACCACAGCACACCGTGTGAAAAACAGGAAATTGTTCTCTGTATTGCACCCATTCACCCAAGTGAAGCTGTGGGCACCCCAGGGAGCAATGTGTGGAGACGATACTTTGCTCAAGGGCACCTCAGTGGTACCACTGACAGTCTTGGGATTCAAACTCACGCTCTACAGACTGCAGGGGCAACTCCCTAACCACTAGGCCACCAGCTGCTTTAAATTTTAATGGCTGCACCAAGTGACTAGCTGGGACACCTTCTGTCTGTATAGTGATGTTATGTAGCGAGAGCAATAAACACACACAAACCTTCATTCTGTTCTCTCCTCTTCTGGACAAAGTTTATGCAAATGAGTTGAGCACAGACTGTTAGAGCCATGACCACACTCACATGATGAGATTCAACACTGGAATAAACAATGAGCGACTGTCTGTAGGCAATGCTGTGCTTTTCAAAGCTTTGATACCGACTTGCTGTGTGTTTGCGCTGTTGGGAAGTGAGGCTATATTTTTCTGTATTTTTCAGTAATAAACACTGCATTTCTGGAAGCCTGCATTTCAAAAGCCTGTCCAAGCAAAAAGTAAATGTAAAAAATGATCATATGTGTCATTTGTGCCTACATTTCTCAAGTGATAAGCAGCCTGGGGTCTTGTGAAAATGTCTGACTGTTATGTACATTCGGAATTCTTAGAGTCACTAACCAAAATAGGAAAATAATTAAAGGGGAAAAAACTATCCCTTTCCTGCACATTTTTGCATCTGCTTTAAAGCTCACATTTGACAAGCATGTAGGGGCATGAATGGTTCGTTAAATAGCTGAGAAGTTGAGTCAGGTTAGTTCAGAGCCAGACATACATGTCAAATGCTGCCCTAGGACACAAGGAGCTGGCAAGATTTGTTCTGTGGGGTGTATGCAAGTATGGTGTAATTACCTGGGATGAGGAACTGAATGGATTCACCTTCTTCAATATACCCAACATCCCCGGCATCTGTGGATAATTGTAAATGAATATATGAGATATATATATGAGATATATATATATGAGATATATATATATATATATAAACATACATGCGAGATTGTCTCTGTTCAAACAAAATTCAGTTTCAGGCAATCATATGAGGGAGGAAAGGATGGACAGAAAAAGACAATAGCTGTATTTTGGTCTCTTTAAGTAGGTTGAATTTGACTGAAAAAAGGTATGAAATAAGAAAGTACACATTTACCTGTTCGGAGGGCCCCACTGGGACCACAGGTTCCTTTTTGCTTTGGAACATGTGTAATCTGAGCTACAGCTGTTAATAAGTAATAAACACACACACAGATACTGTTATTAATATCCTATGATCAAGCCACAATCATGTGCTCAGAGAGTGTGTGGAAAATTACAGAGAACGTGTTTTCTCTTAAGGGCTCTAAAAGAAGCCATTCAAGATCAGACAAACACAGGGTAAGACTCAAGTGATGGTATCATGTTGCACGTTGGGACTGTTTTCTTCATTACTTAAAATATTTCACACTTAAAATGTGCATTTATCTGAGGAACAGTGCATTCTCTTTAACTTGTTTGTTTTCTGTTCACTCTCAAATATTTATCATGAAAGTTTAAAGCCCATTATTTATAAAATACTGCTAAGATGTAAACATGTAAAATATAAAAGTGTTGTCAGAAAAATCATATACATACACACTACATGCCAGAGGGTTTTTTATGTTTGTAATGGCTAGAAAGCCCCACCCCAAGCTTCAAACTTTGTGGACACAGTTTGAGGAAGGTCCTTTTCTATTCCAGCATGACTGTGGCCCCAGTGCACAAAGCAAAGTCCATAAAGACATGGTTGGATGAGTTCGGTGTGGAAGAACTTGACTGGCCGCACAGAGCACTGACCTCAACCCCATCCAGCACCAGTGGGATGAACTGGAAGGACATTGAGAGCCAGGCCTTCTTGTCCAACATCAGTCTAACCTGACCTCATAAATGCTCAACAGACTCGGCACAAATTCCAACAGAAACGCTCAAAAATCTTGTGTAAATCCTTCTAAGAAGAGTGAAAGCTGTTACAGCCGCGAAGGGGGGACTAACTACATATTTTAGTCCATATATTTGAATGCAATGTCATTACAGTCACTGTTGGTATAACAACCAGGCGTCCCAATACTTTTGTCCATATAGTATACATGCAAATAAGCTCTGTTCTGACTGCCAGTTAAGTATTGTGCCTCATTCAATCGAATCATTAAGGAAGATAAAACAAGGCAAAATTCAAGATTCAGATTCCTCTGGTTGCCAAACAGATTTTTACAGTTTTTAACCCTTCTGCTCGAGCTTCTCCAAAAAAGAAAAAAAGAAACGAATACGTAAATATGGAACCAATATTTACCGAAGTCCACAATCTTTGCTCAAAAAACTGTGCCGACTACTAATTTTTACAGGATCTCATTCACGAATGTACTCCTCCTTTGACATTGCATTCAAATACATAGATTTCAATATGAAGTTGGTCGCTGCCCCCCTCCCATATTGCAGCTATAACAACTTCCACTCTTCATTGAAAAAGCTTTCCACAATATTTTGGAAATTCTGTTGGAATTTGTGCCCATTTATTCTGTAGAGCATTTATGAGGTCAAACACTGATGATGGGCGAGAAGGCCTGGCTCACAATCTCCGTTCCAGTTCATCCCAAAGGTGCTGGGTGGGGCTGAGGTCAGGGCTCTGTACGGGCCAATCAAGTTCCTCCACACTGAAATCATCCAGCTATGTCTTTGTGGGGCTTGGTTTGTGCACTGGGACAGTTATGCCGGGATAGAAAAGGTTCTTCCCCAAACTGTGTCCACAATGTTGCAGGCACTGCGTTGTCCAAAATGTCTTGGTATGCTGAAGCCTTAAGACTGTCCTTCACGGGAGGTAAAGGGCCACCCGAATTCAATAATTAAAAAGTGTGTTCGGATACTTTTGTCCACAGCGTGTATCACTGCAGCTGACTTCTCTGTGACCTTTCTGAAGTTCCTTCAAAGAAAGTAGCGGTTGAGACTCAAAAACAAACAAATCCTTCTCGAAGTCACAAACTCAGGACATTTTAACTTTTACAGCGAGTATAAAATTACGAGAAACAGGTGACCTACCCAGTAGTGGGGCAGAGATTCACTGCGAGCGGTTCAGTCTTCCCCTTTTCTCCTCGACATGTTGGGCAAAAAGTTCTGGGTGTTGACATCACGTGACCCTTGCGTTTCGACAGTCAATAAGCGGGCGTGGTTTTCTCCAGTGTCCACGTGAGTAGATACACCATATGGACAAAAGTAATGGGACAAACCTCTTAATTATTGAATTACCTCCAGTTAAGAGCAAAAAACAACTCCATATTAAAGTCTATATCTTTGAAAGCAATTCCATTAAAGTCTCTGTTGGTATAACGGTCAGGCACCTCAATTCTTTGTCCATTTAGTGTATTTTGTGACCCCAAGAAGCAAAATGTGCAAATACAGTAAAACAGATTTAAATTTTAATGGAATAAAACATTTAAACACGGCTTTTCAGCCATATAGGTTACAAACAAACAGAATGAACAAACATTTTGAACAAACACTTACATAAAAAACAAGATAAAGGCAGTAAATGACCCAGGTCTTACAGACCTGATTTAGCCAACCTCGAACAATACTCCAAATACAGTTAAATACTATGAATAAATTCAGTGTTTTTTTTATTTACTGAGATAGAGCAGGGGATTAGGAATAGATCTCCACTAAAGGACTGGTTGCTGGGAACCACTCATGCAGCATTTAAAAAACATACACAAGACAAACAACACTCACTAGAAAGTAAATGATGTGAATATAATATTAGAATAAAACATCAGGGTGTCTAGTTTTAGGCAAATATATTGCACTTATATTTGTACTTCTATAAAAGGTCTTGTAGACAACTTCATTTTCCAGGCTCAAAACACACCAAGGTATTATAGCTAATGTTTGTACTAATGTGTAATGTGTACTAATCTGTTTGTGCAAGACTTTACAGTGCAAGACAATTTCCATTGTGGAAGTGATCATAAAAAAAACCAAAAGTCTAACCACAGAATGTGTTCAGATCAAGCGAAAGTGTCAGGTACAACCAAGGTGAAGGCTGAAACACCATGTGTTTATGATGTTGAACTCAAGTGCATACAGTGAGGTGAGTATAGGGTTAAAGTCCTGATAAGTTTTTACTGAATATATTATTAAACTTGGGATAAAATGCACTACCAATACAATTTTGCCACTGAATATTTAGTGTCCTATTTAATCTCTCTCCCTCACACACACTCACACACACACATTTATGGACTATAGACACTGACAACAATGGCTCACACGTTTAAGGATGAGATGCCATTATGTCTTTGAATGGTAACATAAAAAAATTGGACCCTCTGAATCAACAGCTGATGCACGTTTGGTCCAGTTGGACTTTTCGTACATATTGGAATGTTGTCTACAACCTGAAGAGCTATTCAGCCACAACAATCCTAAACGTGTCCAGTTGCATCCAGTAGCTGTTCTCTAATGGAGTTGAGCTCCACTAAGCCCTCATGCAGCTGCTTGGCTAGCATTCGCACTCGCATCGTCACTTCCTTCTTGCACCCCTTCCTCAGCTCCCTTGAGTCCTTGGTGAAGTACTTATCCATGCCTTTACACACGCTACTCAAGGAAGCCATGGCAATGTCCACTGTCTCCTCAGCCCTCTCTACCGGATCCGTAACCAGGCTAACGGTCTGAAGTGATCGTCGCACCTCCCAGTCACCGGCGTAGTAGTTGTTCCGCCGCAACAGAGGATGACAGCGCAGTCGACGGATTCCCTCAGAAACAAACCGCAGGCAGCGCTGCAGTTCTACCAAACGAGTCTCATAGTCCTGCACCACAATCTCAATCTTCTTGCGATCCTATCAGAGATGGGCAAACAGTGAAAGATGAAGATATTTCATGAAATGGGTCATTTTAGAATGAGAATCGGTTTTACTGGCCCAGTAGGACTGCACACATAAGTAATTTGTCTTGGCAATAACTCACATTAAGACAGTTTCCTTGAGTATTACACCACTTGCAGACAATTACACCAATTGTCTTTATTTATAAATCAAGAATAAGTTTAGGAGGGAGAAAAAAAAATTGTATTTAGAAGTCTACTGATGACTGTACGCCATCTTTAGCCTTAGTGTTCTTACCTATTACTGTACCTTTATATTTGAACATTTTT
>JBBIGA010159744.1:0-17567 GCA_037576975.1 Alestes dentex | reverse complement strand
AACATTTAGATTTAACATTTAGATTTAACATTTAGATTTAACATTTAGATTTAGATTTAACATTTAGATTTAGATTTGGCATTTAGATTTAACATTTAACATTTAGATTTAGATTTAACATTTAGATTTAGATTTACATTTAGCATTTAGATTTAACATTTAACATTTATGCAGCAAAAAAATGTAGCAAAACATAACACAGTCTTTCTTTTTAAACACATTTAGCTCTAAATGTGTGAAAAATGTGTGAACATTGCGCTAAATTATGAAAAGATGACACCTCTAAATTTGTGAAGCCGTTTTTACACACGGCACCCCATAGTGATGTTCCTGAGGTCATTGGGCGTTTCGGGTCTTTCAACATCAGACACCCTCGCTCAGGTGACCAAGTTGAGGTTGAGGCTCCTCCTTTCTCCTGTAGTGTGGAGTGCAGTGTAGGCTGTGCAGAGGAACTGCCTTGCAAAACCACCACAGGTCAACACCTCGCCCTCCAGCCTTGTCTGTGGCAGTCGCTGACGTTTTGCTGAAACGCGATTCCACTCCTCAACTTATGTTATATTAATTGGTCGCGATTGTATTTATAATTTGGCTTCCCCATCCCAGAACACCCCCACTTTTGGAAAGGTTGATACACCCTTGGTTGCAGCAGCCTAGCCTTGGAGTTGGAGAAGTTAAGGTGACTGTGTGTGTGAGTGTGTGAAAGAGAGAGAGCGCACCCGCCATGGAGATGTGTGGTTTGTTGTAGGCTGTTTGTCAGCATCCGCTGTGGTGCTTTTTTACTTCAGTTTGCTTTCAATTTGCTTTGTGTATGTGTACAGTGATGTATCTGTCGGATCATATTTGCTGTAGATGAATGGTTAAATTATGTCATGCGATCGGTCATCATACTGCAGACTCTTCTTTGCAAGTGCACGGATTGTGTGCCGATAGGCTGTACCTGACATTTATTCAGTCGATTGCTCTTGTAAATGCGTCAGATTGGTACTAATTTTTGTCGTGTCCGCATTGTAATGCACAACTTTGCCTCTCCTTGTTATAAACAACGCGCATCCATACAACTTTATCTAGTGCAACCCGCTATGCTGGTGGTGCTTTACGAATAATATAGGATATCGTATTATGAAAAATTGTTAATTGTGTGCGTGTGTGTTGTCATGTGGGCTATAGACTGATTGTCTTGGCTTGCATCCATGAAATATTATAAGGTTACAGGCCTACTGCATGTTAATATTTAGATCGGCACTGCACAACAATGTATTGACAGGTACTTTGCACACTGGTTGGCACAATACAAAAATGCAGAGAAAACAACAGCAGTGCCAATATTTTCTGTCATGATTGTGCATTTTGATAGACTTCTTATTTTCTTGCACTTTGTTGTAGGGTATGCCATTGTCCAACAATTTGAATCTTACTTGTCTGTTGAGGCAAGAAAATCTTCAGTCATTTGAGAGACGCCTAGACACATTCCTGCATGAGAGATTAAGCCGACCCTACCCTGCTGCTCGGGACTTTTGCCAGAAGTTGCTGCTGCTTTCACATGGCCAGGCCTTTCTGTCAACAAGGAGGTGGAGGCCGAAAACATGGAAGAAGGCACAATTGTTGCACAAAGGTTGATCTATGACTTTGTTGCAATGCATGAGGGTGTCACTCAGGTCCTCTTCACCATGGCATCTGTGGGAACTGAAATCTGTGCTAAAGGGGATGAACTCCGGCATAAGCAGGGTTAGGCTGTATGTACTAGGCTAGTGTTGTATTGGGAATATGTATGTCAAGTTCTGTCATTTTAAATATTTTGATTATCTGTTTTAATACTGAATCAATAAAAATAGAATGTTTTGAGAATTTCTGGTATCATTCGAATGTTTCTAGTAATGCATCGTGTTGGTCTTAGATTTTACTCATGGTCTTAAAAGGTCTTATAAAGGTCTTAAATTACTGAAACCTGCAAGAACTCTGCATGCAATAGGCCACAAAAATGCTAAAAAATAAATTGGACCTCTGGACCCCCCCACCAATATATAAAATGAATTTCTAGTGATGTAAAATTAAATAACAGTACTTACATATATTTTGATGGCATGATTATCGTCTTGGGAAATAATCACAGTTTCATGATTT
Source organism: Alestes dentex (assembly GCA_037576975.1). Lineage (NCBI taxonomy): Eukaryota > Metazoa > Chordata > Actinopteri > Characiformes > Alestidae > Alestes > Alestes dentex. The sequence goes on along the minus strand of JBBIGA010159744.1, from coordinate 15,446 downwards.
TTACAGTTATTTCCCAAGTTCAGACAATTACATTCTTTAGAAGTTTTTACCATTTATGTACTGCTGTATTTAAAAAAAAAAGAAGCCCGTAACTGCACCCTGCTATATAAGAAGCAGGAGAAGCTAGGCTAGGCTACCAGGAGCAAATAAGTTCTATGGCAGACTTGAACTGTAATAAAACCTATATGCTGAACAAGAACAGTTCCCGTGCACGTAAGTAAGGATGTCACAATTAAGCAGTTTCACGATTAACCGCGACTTAAAGTGGAACGATGAATTAATCATAAAGACTCCTCAACACTGTGTTTGGTGCTCTTAAAAACGTAGACTATGACAGTGCTATCAACAGATTGGCGGGACTCGCACGGAACGAAAATGTTTCACCAGCGGAACACTTGTTCTGGAAACACACGGACAGTACAATCAGCGAATGACGGCTCACTTGACCGCACTAAATAATGGCAAAGGAAAAAGCTGAATACGCTTTATTTCCACCAATGAAGTGACTGAAGTCTGCCGTATGGGAGTTTTTTGGATACAGCAAAAATACAGAGGGACATGTTCAAGGCGATGGGTCTTTTTTGTGTAATTTATTTTTTACAGGTTCCACATCATCCAGGTCCTCCATCTCCTGATCTGACTAAAGCTTATCCTCATGTCTCGGATATCCACCGCCAGCACCCCATACCACTAACGCTGTGTCGGTGGACAGCTCATCGCATTTGGAGGAAAACATTTGCACCATTTCGGAGCCATATTGCACATTTTTTGGCCAAAATGAAAATCTCCACTATGTAAATTCCACTACAGTTAATCATGCAGCCAGCTCACAGGACGATCTACTGTCACTGTTTGCATTTCCGTATGTTGTAGAGATTACCCTAGATTTTAAGACCCCATCCGTTTTATGATTTCTGGATGTTAAAACAATAGTCTTAGCACAACAGTACAATGTTCATAGCTCACACGGCCACTTAATTCAAGTATTTGACACTGGAGTGCATCTTTAAATGGCAAATCCATGTTAATTGATTTCCGCTAGTACAAACTTTTAAATTGAGCAGCATATGTAATCAGTCTTACTTCAAATGCAGCTGCTCCGTACATGATATGAATAGAATGCGTTTGATTTGCGTCTGTAAGAGAGTTGTACTTGGGGGCAGGAGACTTTTAAGTAGTGGTCTTTAAATACACATGCAGACCCACATTCAGGTTCCGGGGTGTAAGAACCCTTTAAAGTGGGCAATTATGAGATTATGAGCTCAGCACATCATCTTGAAAGAGCACAGTACTAAGTACACAGTACTAACATGAGCACTGCCGGTCTAATAATAGAGGTTACTGGCCTCCGTACTCATACACAACAGGCACACACACACACACACACACACACAAAATGATAAGGTGGTCCAGTTCTTTCAGTGTGAGGATGATGGGATATTATGCTGTTTTTGGATTTACATGTCTTGAAACTCCACAGAAAGACGGTTCTAGAATGTTACAAATTGCAGCCTTCTGTGATGTCATAGTTTTGGGTAATGTTTTGGGTAATGACTGGACGCATCCCTTGCTGTACTCAGAGGCGGGAGGTTTGAAAGTAGCATATCCGAGAACGTTATTTATTTATCCTTGCTGCTGATTGGCTGCTGCCCTGTGACACATGTGTGGAGCGTCTTGAGTATTCTCAGGTTTTTCGTTTTGTTCTTCTTAAAGCCCTGTATTTTTATGACTGTAAATTGGAAGGTAACCCCTGTGAAAAGCGGGGGGTTCCTGTATTGCCATGAAAACAGATGTTTCGTCCGGCCTCGTCCGTCACGCCCCCTTGCCCTCCTGCAGGGTTTATGTTTGGCCGATACTTAGCAACCCAGCACGAGGACGAGGGTGCGTGGCGGACGTGGCCCGTATGTCACAAAAGTAAAAAAAAAAATTCGGAGGATATCTGCAGTTACCGCATTAGTGCGGTTTTCAGCGAACTATTATTAGTTCAGTTCTCCGAAAAAATCTGCCATGGACTGAAACTGCAACTGCTGATCCACGTTAAAGTGGGGGTTTACTGTATACCCTAAACTACACGGTAAACACTGATAGTACTAATCATTCCTAGTTATTTCTGTATAATACGGCTTATGAATAATAGTAATAAACTGAAAACTACGCCTGCAATTCAAGGCGCTAAACTGATCACATTTCTCTAAAGTGATCACAACTCTATCTTGACTAATGGTTGCAGCCCTTTGCCCTGACTGCCCAGGCTTTTGCTGACATATGCAAACCTCACATACTTATTCACCCCATGCTCTGCTGGTGTGTGTGTCTGTGTGTGTGTATATGTGTGTGTATCTGGGTGTGTGTGTATATATGTGTGTGTGTGAGCGAGCCCAGGTATATTAGGGGTGTAATACGGTTTGTATTTGTCCTGAACCATTATAGTCTGCATGTTGTGGTTTGTTGTATGTAGTCATATTGAGAATTCATGGTTTCTTATGTGCAGAAATTGTACTACGGAGCCAAATTTCACAAGTGCAAGTTCCACCAGGAAACCTTAATGCAAACGCACAAACAAAACGCTCCTCCGAATGTTACTTTTTACTATTTTACATACATTGTACTTTTATAACATGATGTCCTTTTCTGTTTTGAGGCTGATTGTGCCTCTTGCTATTTGTTTGATCAGATTTGTTTTTCCCTACTGTAATGTTTCTCATTCATTGTAATTAATTTTTACTCGACTGTAGAGTATCAAAAGATGAGTATCAAAAAGCGTAATAGGAGTGAGAGCCATGATTCAGCTTTTTGCAGACAAAAGGACACTGCCAGACTTTTTGTACTCTGCTGTACAGAAAACTTGGTCAGCAGCTTTGGTTTAAATGCTTTATAAATAAGCTTGACTTGAAATGAATTTCTTAATTAATCAGTAAATGCCTTACCTTCTCTCTGTTTCTCTCTCTCTCTCTCTCTCTCATATTCCTGCCCATCTCTCAAACTCCATTGGCTGCTGTTTACCCACCAAATCAGACCATCATGATGACCATAACCCCCATGCCCTTCGCCTCTCGACAGACACCCCAACTCTACATCCCACAGGTCAACACTCAGCAGCCACTAGCAGATGAACTCTGGCAGGTATGGAAGAGAGAGTAACTTCTACTTACTCCGCGTCCAGCGTACTATTCTCTAGGAATAAGAGTCCAGCTGTCTGCCTTGTACACTACTGTCATGTAACATTTTTTGTGGTTGTACTTTCACTGCCCAATTTAGAGGCATCAAGTATTTCAAAATCTATTTAAATGCAACTGAGTGTTTTCTTTGAGTTTGTAGTCTCAAAGAGTAAGTAGGTTTATTTTTAAGAAAACCACTTTTTCACATCTGGAACTGATACCATAACCTCAGTCCATACTGACACCAATCTGATACTGTCTTTTTCCCCTCTTAAACAACTAAGCTGTTAATAATACATTTGTTTGGATGCACCTTAAGTATGAAATGGCTCCCTGCTTTCTCTATGGTGCGCTATGTAAGTTATAAAATTGCCCATAAAGAGCAGAGTAACGGAATCCTGCATCACCAGTGGCTCCTTGTTAGACGTGTTGCAGGCTATTTGGGTGCAGGAGACTATATTGTAATCCCTACATAGTGCACTATGTAGGGCAGTAGGGAGCCATTTGAGAAGCAGCCTTGCTGCTCATCTATGTTACTCGTGTCCTCATCCATGTGTCTCTCTTTATGGCATGTTTAGTTAGAAATGTTTTTCCCTCTGTTACAAAGAGATATAATAATACAGGTTTTTGGGCAAGTGAGGTATCACTTATGTAGCAGAGATGGTGCTCTCTAATCCTTTAATTTATCCTCTCTATCCTCAGTATGGTCATGGTGCACAGTTCGTCGGGCCTCCACAGCAGTACTCTGTGCTGCCCACCACCTCCGGAACATTCTACTCTGGGCCTGGACCAGAATACCCTACGGTCAGTACACACACTGAAGTACACACACTTCGGTCTGCATTACAAGCTCCTCTGCGTTCCTCAGGCTGAATGTGTCTCCCAGCCAGCTGGTTTTAGTTACTCATACTTATTTTTATCGTGTCTGATATCGTGACCTGCGTTTTTCTCAGTAGCTGTTTTGATCAGTGACAGTGATGTTGGTGTTATGCAAAATGGATCACACCAACATTGAAACTCACTGTTTCTTATGTTAGACACGCAGTGTCTCTGGAACTTTGCAGCAAATGTGGGCAGCTCACAGACTGATGCAAATGTAGTTTGAAGGTTCGAGGGGCCACAAGAGGGACAAACCTCCAAATATCGATCATACAGTTCAGACTGTCATCTTGTGACCAGATGAGCATTTTTAATACAGTTCTGACAAAGCTAGTATGGTTAGATGGTTTCAGGCTCCAGACAGTGTTGATGATTGAACAGTGAATGTAGGCAGGTATCTGTGAGGCATGCATACATCTCTCTCTCTCTCTCTCTCTCTCTCTCGCTCTCGCTCTCTCTCACACACATTTGTGCACTGGACTGCATTTTTCTCGAATTCAGACTCAGGAAGCTTTGTTATCTTTAGGTGCAGTTTTGCTGAGAGATTTAAATCAAACGTTCAGGCCATTAGTCAGAATTCATCTGAGAACATGAAGAATCACATCTATAAAATAATTTTTCTGTGTCTCTTTCAGCTGCAGCAGCTGCTGGTGCAGCGTATTTTCTGAGACAGGCAGTGTACCAGTCCTCTGCCCCCATCATAGTGCCTACAGTGCCACAGGAGCCTCCGCCAGCCAGGCGTGAGAAGACGCTAGTGAGTGCACCAAATAAGGCTATATGGCAAAGATATAATTTCACTTATGTGGAGTTTGTTTGAGATTGTTGAACAACTTAACACAATTTGACTCACGTGTAAAGGAAGCAAATTTCAGACCCCAAACATGTCTGGGCTGATCGGCTGCATTTGGTGTACGTTTTTGGTGGAACCAGTCCTTTAAGCGGCCTTTCAGACTAAAACCTTCAAGTTGTGTGAAAATCAGAAATTTCATATAGGAGCAGTAATAATCAAATAAATACTTCAAACTGGCCAATAGTAAATGAATCCTGCTTGGATTTAATAATGTAATACTGTGGTCAGAGCCAGAACCTTCTACGACTAAACTTTAGTAAAGGTTAAGGGCTGTTATTTCCACCTTACAGAAGCATGATATCCAGCCACATTTCACTGGAAGAGGCATTGACTAAAAGTCTTAGAACTCAAGTGCCAAAATAATTAAGACCATAGATGTTGTTTAATGACATTTAATGGCAGGGCAGACCTGAGTGAGTTGGCTTAAAACTCTAGGTTTGTCCTTTTGTATTACACACCCAACAAATATCCAGTTAAACTCTTGTCCACGGTTAACCTACATTCTGACAGCTGGATATCTGGTATGAAAAGAATAACACTGAAACTGAGTTGAACCAGGTGTAGGATGATGGGTGCCCAGGTTCATTGAAGCACATGGGTAGCAAAAGGCTAGCCTGTCGGGTCTGACCCTACAGAAGAGCTACTGCAGCTACTGCTGAAAAATGTTCATGCTAGCTCTGACAGAAAGGTCTCAAAGGTCTCTTTGAATTTATGGGAATGTTGCTTTGACATTGAACCACCTACCTAAACACTGCAGACCAAGGAAACCCTTTCAAGGCAGTGGTGTTCTCTAAATGGCAGTGATCTCTTTAAGCAGGATAATACACCCTGCCACACTGCAAAAAGTGGTTTAAGGAACGTGACAATGATTTCAGGGAGTGCACTCTGCCTACAAAAAGATCTCAGTCAGACTGAGCACGTGTGAGACGTGCTGGACAAACAAGTCCAATCCATGGAGTTTGCATGTAGGTTTATAGTTACAAATGTATGTTAAGAAAATGTATATTAAGAAAATTGTTGGTGTGTGTGTGTATGGTTAATCGATTAATTGGCAATAGCATTGCTAGGTCAGTTGTTAAAATTTTAATAATGGGGAATGAAGTTTTTAATAAAGGACCCTATCCTAAGTGAATCATGACAGCCCTAAATAAAATGTTTGAACGTGTTTCTACTTGTGAAGAGCTGAATGTTTTGCGTATTTAACCTCAGTGTGATGTCAATTCATAAATAGAGGTAACCACTCCCATCTCTGTACTTTATACCCAGATATTATAAGATCTTATATGAATCCATTGCAAACATTAAAAAGGTCAAAATGACATTACTTTACCTCCTCATATAAAAGTAATACCTTCTTAATAGCCCTTAAGCACGTCATCGCCTGTCTGAAAATGGTCCTTCTGCTGTAAATGTAGGTGGTTTGTCCCCAAACTGGACATAGAATCTTACCAGGCCCTCTGGAGATTTGCCTTGCAAGACTAAATTCAGTGTTTCTGTCGTGTTGGTGAGGGCCCTTTGTGCTTTTTGTCTCTTTGTCCCCAAAGATCTGAATCCGGGACCCTAACCTGGGAGGAAAAGACATAACAGAAGAGATTATGTCTGGGAGCAGGAGTCCCACACCCTCTGTGGGTCACACCTCCTCCACCCCCACCCCACCTCAGGTAGGATAAAAACACCAACACTCTTATAGGTGTATTAGCTGTCAGTGTGTACACCAGTCCTGAACAATCTCCACATCCACCCCTCTAATAGACAGGGGAGTAAAACAGCTAATCATCCACAAACACAGGCAAGACAACCTCTTTTGATAAGACCAGTTTTTGGTACTTTGGTCCAGACAGTGGTCTAAGGCATCTTTCAAACAACAGGACAACAAGAGTTGGCCAATAACATCCCTAAAATAATGATACAGTGAGTAGTAGCTCCAAAAAATAGAATTATCTCTTTTAATCTCTTTGCACAATGACAGTACATTCCATGAAAAAAACAACAGTAACAGTAAATGCATTAAATGAAATAATAACAAAGTTTGTTATGAAATAATAACAAAGTTTTATGTGTTTTACATTTGGATTTGTTAGAGTGAAAACAGTTGAGTTTTAACCTGCTTTACGAGTCACACAGAAACAGCAGTCTGTGGCTGTTTTGTCACTTTGATATTTTCCTGACAAGATCAGTGAAACAGGCCCGAGTCTGATGACAGGCAGGACTCTGGGCTTATAGGGTAAAAACTTCTGTTACTTCTTAGTCCACTGTGAAACTAAAGAAGCAAACTCGGACACAAAACATGTCCTGGCTTACTGCGTTTGGGGTCAGTGTGAAGGTGCCATAAATGTGATGCTTCACCAAAACTCATATCTGGTTCCTCTCGACTGATTCGTGAGTCTCTTTCTTTTCGCCTCTTTACCTTCCAGACAGGGTCCAGTATGGATGAGTCTGCTGGAGACAAGGCGTCTCTGCCAGAGACCACAAACGGCTCCACTCCGGAAGAGGAGCTGGAAGAGAACCCTCCTGTTCCAGAGGAACACTGGGGTCACTGAGGAGAGAAAGAGTTCAACTGGAACACCTTCACTCATACAAGAAGGTATTTGGATACTTTAAAATAAACATGTTTAACTGTGTTGTAGTATTCCAATAAGAAAATGTTATATTGTTAAGGATACACAGAAACATTGAATGGTTAGGTTTAATTTGTTGTGTGTATCTTTTATATGCAGCTATAGATAAAAAAAATTAAATCATTTGTGGTACAGAACTTTGAATTGTAGTGGCAGCAAAGGATCCAAGAGGATCATAAAACTTCATATTTTCAAGTGAAGTGAGACGAGTGAAAAGAAGTAGGAGGTGGTCGTTGGCAGAACCAGGCAGATAAAAGATGTTTAGTTTTAATTGGATGCAGCTTGAGAAACTTTCCCAGACAGAGTAAACCTGATCTTTTTATAAGGGCTCATTTTTCTGATCTAGGGGGAATTTTTTGTGGAAGAAAAAAGGCTGTTTACTTTTTTAACTTTGAGGAGGAAGGCTTTAAAGAGTAAATCATTGCTTGCATTCTTGATAATTAATATTTTTTTATTATTAATGTTTTTTACATTTGTCTGGTCACCATTTTGCGTTTGAGGATATTCGTTATATAATGAATTGCATTACACATTTTATGTCAATGTTTTTTCTTTCCACAAAGCAAGACACCGACTTTCTCAAACTTCAACTTCAAATTAAATTTAAAATAAAATAGCCCCTCTTCCACTCCCAAGCACAAATGTGGTATGGATTATAAGATTAAAGCCCACACATTCAATAGACTTTGAGTGAAAACGTGCTTTTAAGAAAAATAAGAAAAATGCTTTTCTTATATCCTGTGATTGACCGTTAAGACACTGTTGAAACTGTGGAAGTGCAGCGTTCCTCTTCCTCACTCCTTTTTTGTGTGTTTCTGTTTTTGTCTCAGTGCTTGAACAATCCAATGGTAGACGGCAGTATAACCGGGAATTCCTGCTGCGCCTCCAGTTCATGCCAGCTTGTGTGCAGAAGCCAGAGGGTTTACCCCCGATCAGCGATGTCGTTCTGGACATGGTGGGTCCCTCTTATCAAACCACAGATTATTTAGTGCTCAAACATTCACTTGGAAACATTTGATTGCCAGGTGGGAGATAAAGTATCACACCATCACAGCTGTGTCTGTTAGTAGGTTTTGTTATTCCATTAGCATGAAGTGGATTAAAAAAGGCTACTATTCCTGAGGAGATTATGCAAATTGCAGAAGGGTGTTTAAAATGATTTCTGTCAGACCTCAAAATGAAAAACATTAAAGGGGACCTATTATGCAAAATTCACTTTAGTTATAATAGGTCTATGGGCTATACAAAACATGTTCATGAAGTTCTTTGCACAAAATCACTCACACATAAAGAGATAAAAGAGATCACCAGCTCTATTCTTCACAGTTTCAGTCCCTTTCAAACCGAGCCGTTTGGACGGAGGGCCCCCATATGACATCAGGTGGGGGCCAATTTGCATAGAACCGAGACCCCACCCACTAGCCTGTTGCTTGTCACGCCTTTCAGGCCATCTTTGCGGTCTTTGCAGCTTTATGTTGCTGAATTCAGCCGTGCCTGACCACTGCACTGGCAAAAACTCGCTCAAAACACAATAAAACAACCTCCGCTATTGGTTAAGGCAAAGAAATTTGCGTGAAAATACACCTATCACGGCGTAAAATGTGTGTTCGTCGGCTAGTTTTGCGAGCACGGATAAGCCAAGCGCAATGTCTACCGGCACACATTAAGTGTTGTGTTCGACTTGCTCTGGGTCCGACTCGGGGTCGAACATGTAGGGCTGGATACCGCCTATTTTCTGCCTTTTCCACGTATGTTAAGTGTCCCAATACTTTTGTCCACCTAGTGTATCTCTCACGCTTTCTCCCTCCCTTCCTTCCTTCAACCTGGTCACCATACAGGCTAGGACCACTGTCACAGATTGAAGGGATGGAAGGAAAGAAAGAAAGAAAGAAAGAAAGAAACACTTTCACTGGTGTTATGGACATGGATTCTAATGTAAAATCCAGTTAAAGGGCAGCTTAGGCATGGGATGGGTGGGGCGTGGCCAGCAATATCTTATTTGCATAAAAGGGACAGAGCCTGAAACGACTCGTTTTGAAAAGTTGGTGATATCTCTTTATGTGAGAGTGCAAACAACTTCACGAACAGGTTTTGTAAAGCCCATAGACCTATTATAACTTGTTTTTTTTTTTTTTAAGTGAGTTTTGCATAATAGGTCCCCTTTAAGATGAGCTTTTCCTGTTTTTTCTGTCTAGTAATGTTTATTTTCACTGTTTTTTTGTTTTTGTTCTTCAACATGGGATCCACTAAATCTGCTGGTTTGTTGTTAAGTCTATTTCTGTTTCTGGGCTTGGATTACTCATTTAATTGTCAGTATGTAATGCTAAACTGTATTGCATGAGTATTAACCTAATATAGACAGCCCTACTTTTATCTCAGTGAAGATATTCTGTTCAGAGTAAAGATGCAGAGGAATCTTCTTGCTTCATTTATATTTGAAGGTTCTCATCTGGAGCATAGTCTGCTGGTGAACTCGTGGTACTGTTCACCTGCTGGTTAACTCGTGGTACTGCACTGTGATTTTATCTAATGTTTTTTCCAGATGAACCAAACCGAGGTGCCCTTGTCAAGGATAGCTCATCTGCCGAGGGCCGGACTGCAGCCCAGCTTTTACTGATTTTACCAGGCAGTTACCAGGAGCACGAGCAGCCGTGAGTGATACACACACACACGCACACACATAGCATCACACACACAAGCTGCTTATGAATCGTCTGGACACTTTCTCCTCTTTTGAAAATTTCCAAGTAATGTTTATTGAAAAGTAAGCATGAAATTATAGTAAAAAAATGATAACACTAACTCCCCTAATGATATCCTCACTATGCCTAGACAACCATATTGCAATGTTATTTATCAGGATTAATATCTTCATATTGGCCATACTTTGCCATTTCCGAGAAATTTTGGATCATTCCCATTGATCCAATCATCATCAAGTTTTCACACAATGAAAAACACAGCTGACATTTTCAGACAGCGCATAAAAACAAAATTGATTTTGATGTGGCAGTTGAGATATAAATGCAGTTATAAACTGTCATGATAAAGTAACATAACTGTGTATTCTTAGCTCCTTACACTCTGTGCTCGGAGGCCAAAGCCAAGGAAGATCATCAGGAACGTCTTGGTGAACAGTGATGTGCAGCTGAAAAAGGCTACAAATGCGTGGAAACCTGGCTTGAAGAGAGAGGCAGTCACAGAAGACCCAGAGACGGTGAAAACTCAGGTATGCACTCAGTGTAAAACACTCACTTATTTCATAATGGTTTCAAAGATTAACCTTGAAACATGTACACAAAGAGCACTTCTGATTCTGTCAGCTATAGCCTTTAGCCGATTATCATCCTTTTGCTCAGTAATTACACTAAATATGCATAGAAGGTCCATGTATTCATCACTAACACAGTCAGCATATAGTGTAGCTATAGTGAGGATTAAGTTTAACCAACTTCAGTTTTACATTCCTGTGGATCTATTTAGGCTCTAAAACAAGCTAGTAGAACTAGACGTGTATCCATATAGTTCCAGCAAAGGAAAACAAGAAAACCTGATATACAGATCACGGTAATTTGCCTTTATTTAGTTACTTAACCTCTGGGATTTATCATTAAAAACTGAAAATGATTTGTTTTGTTTTGATTTACTAATTATACAGTTACATGATTGCCTGCTGTATTGGCCTTCAAGCTTTTTCCTTTTCTGTCAAGTGTTGACAAAACCCTGTTGAACATGCAAAAGTTGGGTTTTCTTTCCATGAAATTATTTTTTTTTCTCAGCAAACAACTTTCCACCAAATTAAAAGTGATATCTTTCCTTTTACTTACAATCAGAAACGTGGAGTGGATTAATTTATTTTTGAAATGAGCTTCTGTTAGTAATTCATTTTAAATGACTTCATGGTTTTATTATTGGTGGTTCTAAGACTGCCTAAGGTAAAGACATAAAATACTGGCTTGTTCTCATTTTTCTTCATATTTTTCACTCAAGCTAAAGTGTCACACTCTGCACATCAGAGGATTTACTGGCTCTTGTTGTTGCCAAGAAAGCTTTTTGTTTGCTTCTGGCTTTTTTATGCATACGAAGGCCAAATTGGAAAAAGGGAGACATTTATCATTATGGTGTGTGTGTGTGTGCGCGCACCCTGTTTTGCTTGTATACCAGGTGTAGAGTTCTGGAGATTGTATGCTTGTAAATGTTGTATTTGCTGATGTTATTTGTCTGTTTTTGTGTCTCACTTTTCAGGACCTTTTGCGAAAGGTTCGGAGCATCCTGAACAAACTCACTCCGCAGATGTTTACTCCGCTGATGAAGCAGCTGATGGACCTCACCATCGACGCAGAGGAGCGACTTAAAGGGGTCACAGACCTGGTGTTCCAGAAAGCCATTGATGAGCCCAGCTTTTCTGTGGCCTATGCCAACATGTGCCACTGCCTGGCTACTGTATCCCTTTTAATCTTTCAATAATGTTTAAAAGAATATACTTCCTGTCAAAAGCTTGGTTTGTGAGGGCTGTATCACAACCAGGAGCTAAAACGGGGTTTGGCCTTTTTGGCAGCCCCTTCAACTTGGTAGCTTTCGCAAAAGAACATAAAATCAAGAAAAGCTTTTTATTTTAGTATAACATGATTATTTTTGTACATCAACAAAAAAGGTCAACAAAGAAAACACTGTCATTTGTATTAAAAGCATTTTGATAGGCGTCCCCAGACATTTGACAGTCTGCCACCAGTCTGCCACCATTTGAGAAGGATAAAATGCACAATGCTGTATTTGAGAAAAAGCAGAAGGAGCTTGACTCTGCAACATCTGTAAGCTTCATTTGGAGTATTATTTAACATTGTGCTTTTAGCGTCAAACGGTTAAAATATGTTGTACAAGCAACCAATTCATCCTTCTATATGGCTGGTTTTACTATTTTTAACAATGTGACAGACAACAGTATGTCATACAGTGTCAAAAACCACATAAGCTTTTTTTTTTTTTCTTTAATAAATAGGGTTTGAGGAAAGTGTGCAGTGATTTTGGCTTGCATTTGTTGGATTGCCAATTATTGGATTATAAACTTCTTGTAGTCATTTTGGCCTTGTGGTTCTAGTGCAAAAGTGAAGAAACAAGTGTCTCTTGGCATATCTACTGAATCGTGGTAAAGGGGAAGTTAATGTGTCTTTTATTGCGTCTGACTCGGTCATTAGTTGATCTAGTCGACCGCTTGGAGATTTCAACTGCAGTCTCTTACAGTTTTTTTCCTCAGGTCAATGAAAAAAAGCAGCTGCAAGAGGAGCTGGAGGAGGCGAAGGATAAAGCCTGCCGCCGCTCCACTGGAAACATTAAGTTCATTGGCGACCTGTTCAAACTTGGAATGCTGAATGAGTGCATTATGCACGAGTGTGTGGTCAAGCTACTCATGAACCATGATGATGAAAAACTGGAGTGTCTCTGTAGGCTTCTCACCACCATTGGGAAGGATCTGGATTTAGAGAAGGCAATGGTAAATCTTTACGCGTTCGTGAGATTAGAGATTAGTGAGATTAGGTACTGAAGTTGGTTGATTTAATTTTGGATCTGCTCCAACTCATCTCAGAGATATCTGAGAGCTTCATGAGCCAAGCTCACTGCAGCAAATGTGGCATAAACAGTACCAGAAAAGGCACTTAGTTTTAAGTAACATTGTTTGACTTGTGTTTTTTAGGAGTGTGATGATTTGATTTTATTAATTCATGATGCTTTTCCCCATATGACTTGTGTGTGTGTGTGTGTGTGTGAAATGGCTTAAATAAACAGTACCAGCATGGTTTGATTGGCATGTGCTGTGTCTTCAAATAGCCTCCCATGGACCACTACTTCAACTACATGGAGGAAATTGTCAAAGCGTGGAAGACATCGCCTCGGATCCGCTTTATTCTTCAGGATGTGATCGAACTGAGATTGGTATGTGTGTACATGTGATGTTGGATTATTGTATTTGACTAAAGTTCTTCTTGAGGGTCCAATTATACAGTGGGTACAGAACCCCCCTTCACAATATTCACATTTTGTTGCTTTGTAGCCTGAATGAAAACACACACAACAAATAATCCAGCTGTATAACATCCAAAAGAAAGATTTGAAGAAAAAAAATATCACTGAGCTGTACAAAGGATCACCTGCCTGTGCCAGGACTTCGTGGAACCACCTTTTACTTTAATCACTGCCATTAGTCTGATGAGATACTTTTGCCCACTCTTCTTAACAGAAGTGTTCAAGCTCTGTCAAACTGGATGATTTTGACAGTGCCTGGACACCCATAGTTGGTAGTTTGCTTTCAGTTGCGCTACTAAGCACCAGAATGTTCCAGGAATAGCTATTTTATGCTGAACTAATTAACATTATTCTTCCTTGTCACAGGTGGAAGCCTTTCAGTTGTTGCATTGTGTAAATACAGCTGGAAATAAATTGTGTGTGTTTGTTCCCTATTTCAGACTGCAACAAAATGTGACTATTTTGCAGGAGATATTCTTTTCTATACCCACTATACATCCACCCATTGTCTAGATGGGAAAAAAATTAAGTACTTAGTTCAGGACTGGCATTGCAAGGTCTTTAGCTTTTCTCCAATTATCAGTGTGTACAATGTTTGATGCCTGCGACATTTGTGCTTTGAGCCCAAAGTATCTGGCTACATGAGTTTATTAGGAATTTATGTATTTTAAATCACATTTTTATAAATATGTTCAATTCATATTTTAAAATACAAATATGTAATACAACACATGATTGGGTTTGCCATGAAAACACCCCCTTTCTGTACCTTCAGGGCCTCAAGCCTGAGGTTTGAGCATTATCTAGAAAACAGTAGCTAGTTAGCGATTTAGTGCCTGTTAGTTGATGTAGACTCTTTAAAATAGTGTTTAACAAATGAAATCTGGAAAACATTGGCCACAATCATTAGAAACATGCGAAGTGATGTTAAAAGCAACATAAATGATCAGTCCTTTCCCCACTAGATGAGGGTGAGGTTGTGGAGACTACTGCTATACAGTCAGAATGACCAGCTTGATCCTAAATCAGTACAAGGCCATTTGAATGATCTTTTTCTGGATCTCTGTGCTTGTAGCATAACTGGGTGGCATGCAGGGCTGAACAGGGTCCCAAAACCATTGAGCAGATCCATAAAGAGGCCAGGATTGAAGAGCAAGAGGAGCAGAGGAAAGTCCACCAGCAGCTGCTGTCCAAGGACAAGAGGAGACCAGGTTAGTCCCAAAGTCTTCAGGACTGTTTCAACACAAGGGGCAAGAAATAGTTACGTGATTTGTTTATGTAACATTCTCATTTGCATCCTCTGTAATTTCGTACAGTCTTTGGTATTCAGGCAGCTTTATGTGGAGCCACCTGGGTTGTTTTTCCAGTAGGCTCAAAGATATGCATAGAAATTCCAGAATACGCCTCAACTCAGCTATATTAGGAATAGAAATGAGTTTCAGTGCTTTATTTACATTACAACGTCTTATTGTATTATGAAACACATATTTAATAAAGAGGGTTCAAACATTTATATCTATTGTTGTATTTTTCTCTGTCAGATTGTTACAGACGCCTCAATAAAGGTTTTACCCACATGATAAAACCTTTATTGAGGCAGTAGGCAACAAATGTGTAAAATCTGTAGAGACGACTGCATGTGTCACAGGTGTAAAACAGTAGGTGTGTCATGTCCTGTTGTGTTTACAGTGCTTAGAGAGCTTGATCGTTTATTTATTTATTTATTTTTTAAAGACTGCAAATACGGACGTCTGTTTAACATTTGCAGGTGCTCACAGTGAGCTCATCAACAATAGAAATAACAGAATAAGTAATTATCTTAATAGTTATTAAGAAAAACATGGTTTTATCCCCCATGTCATTTGAAAAGGATGAAAAGGGTTCTGTTGAATAACACCAGTAACTGCTCCTGTTGCTTCG
>JBBIGA010159734.1:0-17569 GCA_037576975.1 Alestes dentex | reverse complement strand
AGAGAGAGAGAGAGAGAGAGAGAGAGAGAGAGAGAGAGAGAGAGAGAGAGAGAGAGAGAGAGAGAGAGAGAGAAACTATGCAAGACAGTGATCTGCAGTTTCAGCAATGGAGGCCACAGTTAATCTTTAATAGGAAGTTAGGGCCAAGTGGCAAGGTCTGTTTAGTTCCTCCTCCTCTGTTTTCTTGGAAGTCCCAGCTTTACTTCCCTGAACAGGTGGAGCCACTCAGCCTACCTGCTGCAGCCCCCCTCCTGCAGGGGCCCACAAGGGGGCAGCTGTTGCACAATGTGCCGCCAGCTAAAAGAAATCCTGGAAATACAAGAGAGTTCGGAGAGAAGCGTTTCTGTGAACGGGTGTGCTGTTTCCTCTTTAGAAAGAAGACTGATAGTAGTTTATTTTAGCTGTACACGCACATGCAACCTCATGTTCTGCTGTTTGGACGCCCTGAAGAAAACATCTGGCTACGTACTGGAAAGGTTAGGGAGCAGCAGGCACATACGCACTCACACAGTAACAGAAACTGGTGCAACCTCATTACACAGCCGAGGCAGGAAAACTGTCTTTGGCCTCAGGAAAAACATTGCAATGCAAAGACTGACAACACCACCACAAAATTTCACACAATTCCAGGAGCGTAAATTTCTATCCTTTACTCAACATTCAATTTGATAAACACTTCAGAAATCTCCTTCACCACCCATTTCACCGCCATTTGATTCAGTAATTTTGATAATATTCAGTATTATACTGGATATAGCCAATGACACAATACAAGGCTTTTTTCATTGGGGGGGAAAAAAGGGCGAGTGTACTTATTTTGGCCTCCAAAAAGTGCATACATTGAATAAATTTATAACAATGTATTCATAATAATTCATAATATTTATTGAACAATACAATTTGATTACAATAATCAAAAATTGATGCAGCTGAATAACTGACTTCATATTAATCTATCATGATCCATGGATACATTTATATTCCATCAGTATTTCCAAGATGCAGACAATCATGTGCATGCATTATTAACAGGGTAAACAGTTCAAAGTTATTGCACATAAACCTTCTAATGCATGTTACCTAGCAAATGCAGCCCACATGAACTGTACGGGTGTTTTAGTGAACAGTCTGCGAGATGAAGAACTTGTGTGCTATAATAAAGCTGATTAAAAGGAGAACAAACAGAAAATCACTAGAATCAGAACTAAAGACTTCCATCAGGAGTCGAAATATGATGCATCAGAACCTGTCAGTACATGAAGTGACTCATTTATTGCAAGCTAACAAAGTAGACACACTTTTTTATTATTACAAAGTACTATTATTTTTTGACATGCATAATTTGAGTTGTTTAGTATGTTTCAGCTTGTGAAATATCCTATTTTTGAGAATTCAGCAACTGCACAAAATTAAAGCATTTATCAGTTGATCATAAACATCTAAGCATGGACAAGTATAAATGAGTATATTTTAATTAAGACACATTTCTTAAAAAAAAAAAAAGGTCTCCACAGAATAATCTAGCCATTTCCCCCAATATAATCTAGTCATTTCCACCCCTGGCTACAACAAATAAAGCATTAATATTAATAGCATTATCATTAGTAATGCTATTAAGCATCATCTTATGATTGGTGACGTTCTGAAGTTGACTTCTTTAGTTTTGTATTAATTCTATGAGGCTAATGCAGGTAACAAGTAATGGAAGCTTATGTAGAGGATGCAAGCTGCACCCTTAAGCGATCACACACTTAAAACACTTGCTTATGTGGTTTCTGACCCAGTAGTACTTTTGTCTATTTTAACAAAAATGGCCTCAAACAGTAGTAGATGCTAGATCTTAGAGTTTTTAATTTTGTAGGGCTGGTCCAAATATCATTTCTTACTTGTTCTTACACTTGTTGATAGAGCATTCAAATAATCATTTAAACCAATTTAAACCAAATTCGACTGTTTGTTAGCGCAGTATATAGTTCATTTTAAAATTAAAATATTTTGATGGTTTTTCACATGAATATATATTAGTCTGGACTTCTGCTCACCTCGATAGTAACGATGACAGAGAAGTAAGTTTAAGTGTCGTAAAATCTTCGTTCAGCAACATATTTTTAGTGTCAGTTTAGCTGCTTTACCAGAACGCCAAGTTTGTGTTACATTGCTAACATAGTACTCAAGTTTCGTTACCATTGTTTTGCTGGAATTTGTTCATTCTGCCATAAATGGTGCCGCAGCCAGAACGTAATGTTACACCATTTAAGATGGAATGGACAATAAGGATTAGTTTAAGGCTGAACTGGAAATACAAGGCAAGCTTCAATTTTACTACTGTAACCTTGGTAGCCAAGTAACTTGATGAGTTATTTCAATGTCTTATACTAAATTCATACATATTTAGCAATTGACTGTGTTGCTGTTTTGGTTCATCTGTCTCTCGGCTCAGCTCCCTCAGTCAAATATTCAGTCAGTGTTTAACAATCAAAATTACAGTCAAGCTAATAACCTCAATGTGACTTTCTGTCTTTGTCTTTGTTGCTTTCCAAGTTAATATCTTTCACTTGGTTAACTTAGTCTACTTCAGTTTCTTTGTGAAAAGGGGGAGCTTTGGTATTGAGAGGGCTGGGCTGAGTTGGCTGTGGTAACATTACCTGAGTACCCACAGGGAAAAAAATACATATACATGTAAAGTGAGTTTATCAAATTCAGTTGAAAACTGATTTTGTTTATAGTGCTCTAGGATTAGGCAAATATTTTGGAACATCTGTGTTGTTTTATGTCCTAACACCACGACCTTTGAATAAAATCCAGTGACTCCAGGTTTTTATAATAAATTGTACTTCTAAAAAAAATGTAAAGGAGCATGTTGAGGAATTCTACTGAGATATAAAGGGATGAATATTGATCCTGGAAGAAATTTCTTGTTTTCAAATTAATCAAGTTTTCTGATTCTGATTTAAATAATGAAACAAATACCAGCATAAACAAATACTTGAATATACACTTGACGCAGCCTGTACTTTTCTTTATGTTTACAGATCAGATACAGTGTCAGAAACCACATAAGGATATCTGATGGAAATTACTGAACAATTGTATGAGT
This sequence comes from Alestes dentex, assembly GCA_037576975.1. NCBI lineage: Eukaryota > Metazoa > Chordata > Actinopteri > Characiformes > Alestidae > Alestes > Alestes dentex. Next base: position 14,472 of record JBBIGA010159734.1, on the reverse strand, counting down.
GAGGCAAGCTACACCATGCAGTGTGCATGACACTAATAGGCTGTAAGCGTCTAAAACTTGTTAGTATTGTAGCTCTGGTTTTGATTCAACTATTGGTTTAAAGAGACATTCAGATCTCTCTCTCTCTCTCTCTGTGTGTGTGTGTGTGTGTGTGTGCGCATAAAACAAAGGTCTACAATGGAGGTTCACCATGTTAACACCAAAGTACTTAATTTGTGAAAGCTGTGTGAATAAAGCTTATTATTAAACTTATCTCAGGACAACTGTCCTGACATGTTGAGGTTGTGTTCTTGACCTCCTTCTGGAATGTGTATAGCAGGCAGTCTGTTGGGTGGTGGTGTTAGAGCTAAAGAGACAGTTTGTGGGGGAGGGGGGGGGGGTTCAATTAGCAGCTCTAAATGGGACCTGCCTCAGCACTGATAAAACCTTCACTCAGACAGCAGCAAGATGAACCAGGCGTGGGAAGGTTCCTCCTTTCTCTCTTTCTGATGCTATCAAGGACAAATAGGAAGGCTTGAGCAAGAAAGGAAAAGGCGACAACACACATTTCCTCTCAGCAACAATAATGCTAAATAATCCAAAGCCCTGATCAATCACACTGAATGCTCATTTAGGGAGTGAGGAAAAACAAACACACGCACATAAAATATTGGCTCATCAATCTCATGTTGACAGTCTTTATTAAACCAACTCGATATCACAAATTTCTCACAGTTGAGACAGTGACCAAGCAGCCTAAGGGCACGCAGGAAGAGATCAGAGTCATAAAAAAAAAGAAACAAATGGCACACAAGCAAGGCCATATCAGTAAAGTCACATGCACACGTGAAAAGGCCCCTGGCTCAGAGAGCACACAGTGGATGAACTGAAACAAAAACAGACTTGTGTACACAATGCAACAGCCACACTACACTTGCAGTGACCCATCTGGCCCCAGAAAACCATATAAAGACAGTATAAAGACAGCTGATTCAGCTCTGGGGAAAGGATTCTTTAAAAGTTGATTAATAATTAAAATGTTTTCAAAAGTATAAATAAAAATCGTTTCACCACAAGTTTTAAATCGATCGACTTCTTACTGACCTTCTCACAAGGCAGGTGATGTGAAAACGTATCCACAACATTTTTCATTATGTCCCATATGCATCATGATTAAATGTGCCAAGGTAAAAAATTTATTAAAAACATTTTTCAGTAGGTCTTTGCAACAACATTCAACTGGTTACGACAATATCAACAAACTGGTCAGAAAAAATATACTATGGCATAATGAGACTTTATGCTTAGTATAGTAACAATAAATCCTGTCATCCTGTCATCCTTTCCACCCCTAGCTTTTTATATTTTGTTGCAACACCAAAAAGTCAACTCCAGTTTAAACAGATATGAAATTAGACACTGCCCCCTCTTTGGCTTATAAATATGTACTGGATTATATACATGTACTGTGTTCGTTGCAGGGACACTGATTTATTTCTACTTATACTCAAAAAAGTACTCCCTGGGATGCTCTCTCCCTGGGATGTTGTGTTAAAGCAGGTGGGATTTAGGGTAATGGTGCAATGTTGCATCACCTCTGGAACAGCTGGGCTGTCCTGCACCAACAGGTCAGCGTCCCTGCCAGCTAGACAAACAAGAAAGTTTAACTCCACCCATGTTTTAGTGTCTCTGATGCCCAAACCTTAGATGCATATAGTCTGGAAACTCAGACATCATAAAGTCACAATCAGGAGTAATCATGGCACTCTATAAGGGGGCTATGCATGATACTGGCAGAAAAATATAGTATGAACACATAATTGATGACACTGCCTACAAAGTAAGTCAAGAAAAAAAAAATGTATGTGCCAATTAAACATATTGCAACATTTGTTTACAAGTAACTTTACTTCTGTTTTAGTATTCTAGTTCACATTTCACAATATGTTCACATTTTAATTTATTAGAGATTAAAAGATTTCTGCTGACCAAAATTAATAAAGCAGTCACACTTTTTGTTATAGAACTGGGGTGTGTGAGGTCTCCAAATCAGAAAAAGCATTTTTCAGGGCTCCTTAGCATTATTTTGACCCTTGGACATCAAATTCATGGTGCGTCAATAAAGCTAGCAGGTACTGTCACACATGCAGATCCTGTCCAAGCATAATGATCTTTGGAATGGTTAGAATAATCCCTGCAACGATTGTGAAACTCTTACTTCAGTCGTGAACTTGAGGTACATTTCATAATTAGGAAGCTGTTGCGTTGCAGCTGGGTGCGGTCACTCGGTAATTTGATATCTAGTCTATGAAGAATTACAACACAATCGTAATGTATGCATTAACAGAACACAGTTCATCTGGGTTAAAGCACACTTTTCTTTTTTTCCCCCTCTCTCAGATTGGAGACATTAAAACAGTCAACTCACTGTCTGAACCAACAACCAGCTTTTCCCTGGATCACACAAGCAGAAACACACACTGTTAGCTGGTGGCCTGCAAATTCTGTAAATTCACTCTGGGCTCTTTGTCTCTGCAGGATTTGCATGGCTGTGAGCAGAGGCTCATTCTCCAGGAAGCTCAGAGCTTCTAAACGGCCCATTTCACTCTCTCACACACAAAAACACACACACAGTGTAGGTGTGTGTGTGTACGAGATAGGAAACCACTGCATTTTTAACACCGTGGGGGCACTTGGCTGGTCCCTGTGACGAAAAAAAGGTTTGTTACTTATTCAGCTATTTTGGTATTTACTTACTTATTATTTATTTAAACAAAATGCACCTTTAAAAGCATCAATATCCTTTTCCTCAGTGATTTTAGGGTAACTGCGTCAGAGCATCTCTAGAACAGCAGGACTCCAGTACTAAGTGATTAGTAGCTACCAAATGTGGCATGAGAGTATCAGAACTGGACCATGGAGCAATGAAAGAAGGAGGCCTGGCCCCATGAGGATGGCCGGGCGCGTGTGCATCGCTTACATAGCGAAAAGATGACACCAGGATACACTATGGAAGGAAGGCAAGCCGGCAGGGAAACCTTGCTAAGAAACCTTGGGTCCTGGCATTCACCCCTCCCGTACCCTCTACATAAACAGAGCTGTTTTGGCGGCAGGAGGGGGACCTGAATACATTAGGCAGGTGGTTTTAATGTTATGTTGTGCCTCTGTTAAGGCTGCTAAACTTTGAAAATTATAGTCTTGAATGAACGTGAAATAAAGACACCATGTACATATGTATAAATAAAATGTACTATAAACATACAAACACACACACATACACATGTATAATGATCAAAATGCAAATGATCAAAAATCTGTACAATGACTGCTGGGAACAAAGCATTCATCATTTCTGCTAGTAGTGTTTTAAGTCAGAACACAAACAATATTTAATAAAAAATAACTAGGTTCAGCTAATTTTTCTCAAGTTGATGACCCCATCTTTAAGATTAGGGTTAGGCTTAGATTTAGCATTATTCAGAATTATTGTACTGCATGTATGGAAACCCCACAAAGATAGTTTTACAACTTTGTGTATATGCGTGTGTATGTAATAGAGAGTCTATATATAAAATAAAAGTCAAAGAGAGGAGTAGGTGCATACACTAAGAGTAAAAGTGCCCAATTTTCATGGGCAAGCAGTGTTTAAGGTAATGACTTATGAATTAAGATGCAGCAGAGGAGAGCTCACGGGGATGTATGTGTGGTGTGGTGGTCTGGGGAGGGGTCAACACATCAATTACTTCTCCTCATCAAAGCGCAAACTGCTGCTGGCCTTGCAATTAAAGCCCACTTATTTCAGGACGGGCAAATATTTCCTTTTCCCCTGTCTGAGGAGGCACGGCTTCAAACACACTTCAAAAGCACCGCGTGGAGTTGCGAGAGGAATTCCAGGCATGCCATGGAAGTGGATGGGAAATATTTTTCCAGTGAAGCCACATTGGGATTGGCCCTGTGTCCCTCTGTTCCACACCCTTTGACACTGAAACAGTTCAGACCCACCAAGCTCCACGGACAGCTGTACTAATGCAGATACTCCAGAGAGGTTGTGCAGGAAACACCAGATTCCAAACCACTTACAAAGGCATGATGGGAAGGGCAGGCGAGGCGCAGGACACAGAGACGTGTGTTCGGAAACAGCAACCAATACGGAAACATGTCAAATATGTCCTTGTACCCCTTGTACCACAGGTCAGACAGCGCCATCACATGGTAAGACACGGCGGATTCCAGTTGATAACTGCCCACACAAGAATTCAGTGGGGAAGTTTACAATACTAGCAGACAGCACACTTTCTTTCACAACTTGCGTATGCCCATGTTGCAAGCAAATTCCGACTGGATGAGCAGGGAGGAATATTCAGTAGTGTTGGTGTTTCTAGGTAACCCACAGAACTAAAGAAAATGAATAAACAGCTACATTCTTCTTTATTAATCCATTGTTTCACTTCTATCCTTTCTCTCTTCACTCTAGTGCAGCACAGGACACAGAGATCAGTGGTTATTCTACACTATACCTAGCGTACACACTATGCATATAACATAGTGCATTTCATATTGAGCTTTTTCCACAGTTTTATTTAGACTTTATATTTCATTTCCCTCTCAAGGTGTCTGTGTGCCTGTGCAGTGGTAAAATAAGCAATTTCTGATTCTGATTATTATTCATATTCTATACAAAGCAAACAAAGTTGCATCCAAGCATGCTGACAGACACCTGTACTGATCACCTCTGCACGATTCCTGCAGATGTTTGTTGACTCACTTCAGTTTCGTTCAGTTTAGTGCTTTAGATACAAGCACAGACATACCAGTTCCCACAGACACTTTTTTTCCCAGGTTTCCCTGAATCTCACACCCTGCATGTTTACACCTTAACTAGAATGCATTTACCCTGCTGACACACAATGCTACTGTTTAAAACCATGCGCTCAGTGAGATCCCAGCTGACCCACTTTTGCCAGCATGCGAATCAGGCCACGCTGAACAGAAACCATGAGGAAACGTTACACCCCGCCAGGTGCAAGTGAAAAAAAACTCTGTATTCCCTTTTCCATATCCGACCACAGATGGGCCAACGGCAGACTGCACACACGGCCTTACCGAAAGGCTTGACAAACTTCCAGCGCATTTCCCCTCTAACTACTTGCTCATTGGTAACTGTAAAAGTTGAATCATCTTTTATTACAGGAGCAGACGTCTTTTACCCAAAAGCACAGACTTAAGCAGTTGTACTGCCTGGCTGTAGTGTGATTAGCAGTTAGTCATAAGTCATGTGGCAGGGGAGCGCGACTGCAAGACAAAGAAAAGCAAAAGACTCAGCCATTAGGATCTTCACAATAGAGGGAGACTGTTGTAGATTCAGTGGTGAGGGTAAAGATTGGGAAGCTCAATACTGAATCACAAAATGCTGACTCATGACAGCTTGAGGGTCTGCTAGTTAATTATAGATACTTACAAAATGTTTGCTTTACTTTTATTTAGGAATATATTCCTGACTTTGTTGTGAACTAGATGTGCAGGGTAGAACTGGTAGATAATGTGGAGGAAATGAACTTGTAATCAGTCTTATCAGTGCAGCTGGTCACAATACTGGGTGAATGGGCTAACACATCAATTCAAATGAGATGAACTAAAAATTACAGTTCATCTCCATGTTTTTTCCAGACATTATAAATTATTAAAGGTCTAGAAGGCCATGAGGATTTCCCCTCTGTTAATATTGTTGGTTTTTTGTTTTTTGTGTCACAAGCCAGACTTCTACATATAACCAGAAAATCTGGTAGGTATCGTTGCTTATTGTAGCCTAGAACTGGCTACGCTACAGAAAGAGCCTTTTGATTGACATGTTAAAGAGCCATGCTGTTTTGGCAAGTTCTGTAGAGGCAGGCAATTGTCAAAACGGTCTTTTTAACAAAACAACAAAATGGTTGGATGGTTAAAAATGGCTTAATAACTTAAATCTTCAGTCCCACTCCATTGGGCTCAGTGCTGCCACTGGTGATGTCAGGCCAGGCAGGTTCAGATCATTAGGCAATTTTGTGTAAAAGAGTGACAAAGCAGTATTCAGTTATAAATAACTTACAGAAACACTGCTTGTCGGGATAGGTCCAGATTGTTAATAAACAAATATTATCTATGAGTTGGTTGGCTCTCAAAACAGGTCGGGCGGGTGCAGGTCAAAAACCTTGACCACACATCACTAGTTGTCACGGTTACCTGAGCAGGCGACTGCCTGAAAAAGTTAGTTTCCTGTCGGTCTGATAAAATCCAGGGCGTGGACAGCCAGGCGTGGACCGCCAGTGTACGACTGACAAAAATTCAACAGTCATGTCCTTCCAGGACACAATAAGTCAGACAGAGCACCAAGTCAGATGCTGTTTTATTGTTATTAGCAAAGCTTGTGTTTGGACAGGCAGTGTGGACAGCCAGTGCACGGAGGAGGTTGGTGCAATAATGTTCTGAGCATCAGACAGAAGGACAGAACAAACACTGCAACTGTAGAAATACACTTCACAGTTTTAGCTCTACATCTCTGTACTCCACCTGCCTTACCTTTTTATTTTTACAATGCAGGCTTTAACGGACACCCACAGTACCCAGGACAGAAACTCCCTGAATCCTCAATTGTTCTTCCTCACAGCTCTGATAAAATTTCAGAAAATTGGTCAGCACTGAAAATTCAATTTCACTGTTTTTCCCAGATCACAGTTTTACAGTATCACATGATCCATAATTTCACAATGCTAATGAAAAACTTAATCAATAAGTGCTTCATGAATGCTACTACTCTCTGCTACAGAACAGAAACTAGTCTGTTGGTTAAAGTCCACCCCAGAGTGCAGGTTTTTGTGACACTTTCATTCGCCATGCTTGATGTTTCTGTACTGCTTTCCAAATGCGCTACACCAGTGCATATGACGACATACGGCAAAAGCATTTGTTTGCCTTTATTTCATGACACGCACTGACCAAACAGAAAAGGCTGACTACACAACACCAAATATTCACATTAATACATGAATGCATTGTACTACAGATTATCAGACAGATTTTCACTGTTTAACATGGTCTAGAACTGCCTACTGACAAAAAGCACTATTAGCCATTTATTTATCCTCCGGGATAAATAAAGTTTTCTGATTCTGATTCTGATTCCCACAGCTTGTGCTGCATTATCAATATCAATGTCTGTGAATAGTTCAATGTTAAAAAAGGCATTTCATAAAAATGGGTTCCCACTAGCAGCAGATCCACAACTCATTTGGAAGTGTGACTTTTTAAATGACCAAGGACCACACTTTTTGTTTATACTGTTCATATTTATCACCAGAATACAGGTAATGTTCACCTGTCAAAATAGACTACACTAAAGAAAAAGACAGTTTGGTCTGCACCAAAGAAGTCCTTAAATATACCAAAGCTAACCTTACACTGTATTTTAAACCAGTTCTAATGACCCCTCAGTGTTGTTAAAACCTTTTTTTTTTTTTGCCACAGCATCATCTACCCCTCCACTCACCAACACACCAGGAACCAGGAAGCTCATAATGAGCCACAAAGCAATCTGAGGCCAGGGGCCGACAAAACAAAGCACAGAAGGAAATAGAATAACAAACTCAAATGAAGCACTTCCTCTTTCTCCAACAGGGCAATGGGCCATAGTGGCCTAAATCACACTGAATTAAAAAGAGGAATAGGACAAAGTGGTGTGACGTCATTTCCTGCAAGGGCACGTCTGTCTGAAGTTTCGGCTGAGTGTGCGTGTGTGTGTGTGCGTGCATGCGTGTGCGTGTATGTGTGGTTTTTGTGTGCCTTTGCCAGAGAAAAACAAGGTTTCCTTACCGGAGCAACAAAAATGGTTCTGCCTTGCAAATAGATACTACCCATAACATGCATAGGATATGTATACTGCAGATCCTGACAAGCCCTAAACAGAAGTGTGTATGTGTGTGTGTGTGTGTGTGTGTGTGTGTGTGTGTGTGTGTGGGTGAGAGAAAGTGAGATAGAGAGAGAATGAGAATGTTTCAGAAAGTGGGTGAGAGAGGAAGTAGGTCGCATGTAAGCCATTCCTAACCAAGGAAAATGCCCAAATATGTACAAGGGATAATTAACAGGAAGGTGTAAATGCCTACAGTAGGTTGGGCAACAGCAGCAGCATAATTTGCAAGTAGTCTAAGACTTACTACACAGATCTTTCACTCATAAACCTGACAGAGATATACCTATCCTCCCTCACATGATACTGATACACAAGTATTGTACAGTGCATTCAGACAGTATTCAGACCCCTTTCAACTTTTCACCATTTGTAATGTTGCAGCCATTAAGTCAGGGCTCTGGCTGGGCCATTGAAGACATTCACAGAGCTGTTCCTAAGCCACTCCTGTGTTGTTTCGGCTGTGTGCTTAGGCTCATTATCGTGCTGGAAGGTGAACCTTCGGCCCAGTCTGAGGTCCTGAGCACTCTTGACTAGGTTTTCATCCAGGTTATCTCTATACTTTGCCGCGTTCATCTTTCCTTCAACTACGACCAGTCGCCCAGTCCCTGCAGCTGAAAAACACCCCCACAGCATGATGCTGCCCCCTCCATGCTTGACTGTTGGGATGGTATTGGGCAGGTGATGAGCAGAGCCTGGTTTCCGCCACACACACTGCTTGGAATTAAAGCCAAAGAGTTCAATCTTGGTTTCGTCAGCCCAGACAATCTTGTTCCTCAGAGTCTGGGAGTCCTTTAGGTGTTTCTCTACTCAGGATTTAATGTTTCTAGCATTGAGGAGAGGCTTACGTTGGGCCACTCTGCCATAAAGCCTACTGAGTGTAGATTCATGAGGAACAAAAATGAATTTACATAATTTTAGCACGAGGCTACAACATGACAACTGGTTAAAAATTGAAAGGGGTCTGAATACTTTCTGAATGCACTGTATTTCATGTGAGTGCTAACATGCAGATACTACAGGCCAAGATTTGAAAGCAACATTATCTGTGTAAAATCACTCCTATTGAGAATTAATGGACAGTATTATAATTCTGAAGTTTGTTTTTTTTTCCCTACATCTGTGCAGCAATGTTGTTCACATGTCAAATAATGTTCTGCATTCCAAATTTTGGCCTACAGTTTAAATACACCCACTCAAACACTGTCTCCATGGCTCAACGTGTAAAAGCAGGTTTGGTAAGGTCCCCCCACCCCCTCTCAGGTTAAAGGCTTTCCCAGTGACGGATGTTCACATCCGCCAAGGCAGCTGATATTATGCAACAGCAGCATGGAGGGCGAACTGAGCTGCGCACAAGCTGCAGTGAAACAGATAAACGTTGCTTTTGACATTCAGCAAAACTGGGGTAGCTTTTTTTTACCCCCCACATCCTGAAGCAGAGACAAAAAAAAAAAAATCACAACTCCTCTCAGCCAAGAGCTTTACTCTAAAATACCAGCAGAGACTGGCACACCTCAGAGTGTATCACGTTACGAGCTCTACACATGCACTTACCCTCTTTAGCCTCTGATCCCAGAGGAGAAAAGCCTTACACTCAGCTCTGCTCTCTAAAGGAGATGCCATTTCTCTGAGAAGAGGGAGGAAAGAGAGAGGGCAAGAGGGTCTACTGCATGAGCTATCACACTCTTTCATACACTCATTCACACACACAATGTGGAGGGTTTGGAGAATCCTTGCCTTCCTTCCTTCAGGTTAGAGTTTTGCAATACTATGTAAAGTTTCCTTTGGTCTAATTTCAAGAATAGCAGAACCAAACAATCAAAACAGATGCAGGTTTTGCCTAAATACTGAATTGGCACATAATTTGGCACAAAGGTGGTTTAAAGATCTAAACGGTTTGAGTGCTGATGAGCTTTGATGTCATTCACAGCAGCGCTGCCACTCACACTGTCACATGTACTTCTCAAGAAAACACAAAGTTCATGATGAGTTGTATATGGTTCTTTAATGGTTTAGAGTGAAACTGACATTACGGAGCATTGCTTTTCTTTTCTAGCAATATATATAGCAAAGTATTTAATAGAAAAGAGGCATGGAATAAAAGCGAGATTGTTTTTATTTTACTTTACTATAGGTGTCTAGCATCAGTTAACCGTGTTTCAAACTATTTTATCCAGAAAAAAAGAATATGTTGGCATTCTGGAAATATGATTTCAATCTGATTAATGGTTCTCTATCATGTCATTTTAAGAGTGATTTTTTTTTTTTTTTTTTAATCGATGACAGGTTCATTTTAGACATCCATTTAGCCTACAAAAAGTGACACTGAGGCTTGAGTTCACTTCATTAATGTCAGCAAAATCACATCAAATCAAAATCACATCAAATCTAAAACGTGTGTGTAACACCGTTGATGATGGAAAGTGATCATTACAAGATCACAGCCTTTGAAGCACACAAGACTGACGAATGTGCACTGAGCACAACTACAACTGACAGCATAGAAAAGTCTTCTCCCCATTTTTGTTTGTGGAAAGTGGCTGTGATTTGCAGCGTGACTTGTTGCACTGAGGCGAGTTAAAGCGAAGTCACACGGCTCCCTCTGTTGGATGTTTACGGAATTGACTAACATGACTAAAACTAAAGCAACTTTTTTTATTGCCTTGAATAAAATGCAATGTAAAACGTATTTAATTACTGAGAAATCAATATTAAGAGAGAGAAATCAATATAAACTCATTGAAAATGTCTCAGCGTCATATAAAAATGAAACAAGAAAAATCATTACCACATGTAGAGTGGGACGCTGTGCAAGATGAAAGCTCGCTGTTCTGGATCACTTCCTCCTCTTAACTCATCTCCTCTAACATCCTCTAAAGTCTACAGGGGCTTTTTGTTCACTGCTCAGAGGGAAAAGGTCCTTTTTTGATGACCAGCCTTGCACAAGTTAAACATATTTGCTTTTGATCCAGACAGAAAGCTGAGAAATAGTGGCTGGACAGAATCGGGGACAAAGGTCAGGCATTACCTCACTTTCACTAGGGCACAATCTCACCAAATATTCAGAAACCGTTTCAGAGTCTAATCTTAAGTATTGTGTGGCTCACGAAAGAGAAGCTAAAACGTTTGTCTGAGGCATTGTAATCAAAAAATCAAAGAGGGCTTCTCATGTTTTTTGCGGTGCTGGCCTACTGCCACTAGAGGGCGGCGCTCCACTACAAATAGTGCCAACACAGTCTATTACTAACTACACTAGCATTCAATCTGTTCTCAAAGTTCAGCACTAAGTTGTGCAGTGGGTCGTAGAAGTGGGCGTTTTGACAGTTTCATCATATATGGACAAAAGTACTGGGACACACCGTTTTTTTAGGGGTTGGGTTAGGCCACTCATTTCCAGTGAAGGGCTTAATTTTAATGCTTCAGTACACCAAGATATTTTGGACACCACCATACTTCCAACTTTGTGGACAAAGTTTGGCGAAGAACCTTTTCTATTCCAGCATGACTGTGCCCCAGTGCACAAAGTAAGCTCCATAAAGACATGGTTGGATGGGTTGGGTGAGTTGGATGTGGAAGAACTGGCTGACCTCAACCCCATCCAACACCTTTGGGATGAACTGGAACGGAGATTGCGAGCCAGACCTTCTCGTCCAACAACAGTATCTGACCTCACAAATGCTCTACAAAATGAATGGGCACAAATTCCCGCAGAAACACTCCAAAATCTTGCAGAGCGTTAATAGAGTGGAAGCGGTTATAGCTGCAAAGGGGCCCATATTAAATATTAAAGTCTCATATTTGTATTTGAATGCAACATCATTAAAGTTCCTGTTGGTGTAATAGTCAGATGTCCCAGTACCTTTGTCCTTATAGTGTATCACAATCACGTTACAAGACATCCGCTGCCACATCTCCTCATTCATTCATCTTCCTATGATGTCTTTGTTGGGGATGCATCAGGCTGCGTTAGTGTTTACACTACAGGAGTGTGGACACATGGGTCACAGAACACCTCAGCAAGTGGTCTGAGTGACCCTGGTGGTCATTTAGACTTGTGTTTAGTCTTTGTCCATTTGTGATCCATTCGCCTAAGATGCATTTTAAGAGTAAACAGGGGCTTTGTTTCCTAAAAAGAGATTCAGATTCAGTCCAAGAGAGCTGATTCTATTTCACTGGCTACAGCTATGCATAGTACATAAAACACTACAATAATACAAATAATGTATTATGCATTCCAGTGGCATGGGGAGCACTTTTCAACTGAAAGTTTCTCTCTAAGGGAGGAAGCAGAGTTCATGCTGTGCTGAAGTTGACAGGATGTGTTGCCTAAGATGACGGATGATGATCAGTCTACAAACCTACAAGTTCAAATCCGTCAGTCTCCATCATGCCATGACTCCATCAGATGTTAGCTACATTGCTCACAGCTCTGTTCAAGAAGCAAAGTTCAGACACCAAACATGTCTTGCATAAATCAATCACATTTGGGGCAAGGGCAAAATGGGATAAATAAGTAACCCCCCCCCCCAAACTGTCACGCCTTCACCACACAGCTTGTGCAACAGACCTCACCATGTGTGTAATCAGTCTGAAACAGGATTTGAGTTTCTCCGACCTACCCCAACAAGTTCCCCTCTAGATCTTCATTTATCTGCCCTTAAACTGAAGGCTGTTTATTCCGGACGTTCAGCACCAGGCCACTTATCTGTACGAGATGTAAAAATTAATTTGAGTGGCTCGGAAGCAGGGCGAAGGGCCGCGTGTCCTGGTTTAGACGTTGCTAGGCAACAAGCAGGAAGCTTCCCAGCGCTTTGCTTATGTAAGAGCGGAGCCGTACAGTAGAGGAGCAGCGCCGGACACAATACAGACACTATCCAAGAGCGGCTGGAACAGGCCCAGATGCATTATAGTGGAATATGTTCCATAGGGGGAAATTGAACAGAGCCTTATTCAGCGCAATTGTATAGTGCAGAACTGAGCTGGAAAAATTCACAGAAAATCAAAAGAGCAGAAAAGTACACAGAACCATTCAAAAGTTGAAAAGCACAGGTCATCTTAATTATCATGCTCTTTTATGATATGCTCTTTTATGATATGCTCTATGCATATGCAGTGCAGAATCGTAAACTAAGCACCAAGAAGTATTTTGATATGTTTTCTTTTGAGAACAACAATTATTTGCCAGGAAAAGAGATGCAATGAGAAAATGTGTGTGTGCAGAACAGCAGCATTGTGTGTGTGTGTGTATATATATATATATATATATACATATACATATACACACACACACACACACACACACACACAACCGCATCGTTGTGATGATGTAAAAAAATACCTATTTTTATAGTGTAAACCCTAAATATGCCCCCAAATATGTTCCCAAATACTTTCGTTTCATTTTAAACTCAATTTAATGCATTACCAGAAAGAAAATGTAAAGGTAAGCAGCAGCCAATCAGCAGCAAGGAGAAATAAATAGTGTTCTTGGATTGGCTTCCTTCAAATCTCCCGCCTCAGAGTACAGGAGTATTCTGCCATCCCAAGATGCACTTTCTTTGCGTTTCTCTCCACAGTACCAAAAACATGCAAAGTTCTTTTTATATGGAAATGTGGCTGAATTTACATTAATATTTGTGTTACAAAATTAGTAAATTATATTTTTCTTAATAATTTAGCACTTAAATGTATGAAAATTTACAATTATATTCATACACACTACCAATCAAACGTCTGGACACACCTCATTTAACGATTTCCTTTGTTTTTATTACTGGCTACACTGTAGATTAATATTGAAAACATCACCTACTGCTCTGATGACAGCTTTGCACGCTCTTGGCATTTTTTCAATCAGATTCATGAGGCATCGACCTGGATTGGTATTTAATTAGTGGAATTTTTTTTGCCTTCTTAATGTGTTTGGGATCATCAGTTGTGATGGTCTGGTTGGTACACAGTTAGTGATCCACTACGGTTCTACTCCACATTATGGCAAGAACCACTTAACTAAGTAAAAAGAAACAACGGTCCATCATTACCTTATTACAAAACATATTCTGGTTTGTTTAACTCTTTTTGTTTACTGCATAATTCCATGTGTTTTTCCATGTGTTACTGTAATTCATGTACGCACGTTTTCTGTGGAGTGCTCTGTTAATTTCTTTGGTATAAGCAGGTAAACACTAATAAATTCATTTAATTTACAGTAATAAAAAAATACAGGGCTTCAAGAAGAACACAGTGAAAAACACGAGAACACTCGAGACGCCCCACGGGGCTACTTTCAAATCTCCTACCTCTGAGTACAGAGTACAGCTCTGATTTCACCACCCCAAGACACGCTTTCTTTTTTATACGGAAATGTTATTTTTTATACGGAAATGCGGCTGAATTTATGTTAATATTTATGCGTATACGTGCGAAAACGTGCGTATTTTTCTTAGTAATTTAGCACTATGAAAATGTATGAAAAACGCTGTGACGTCCAGTCCTCACCTGTCACGCCCCCTCGTCCTCGTGCTGGGTTGTTTATGTTTGGGTGCGGTGCTTAG